>JAUTBT010011270.1:0-24027 GCA_032361225.1 Lepetodrilus schrolli
CAGTACCTGTACATAGTGAAGCCTATAGTACCTGTACATATTGAAGCCTACAGTACCCGTACATATTGAAGCCTACAGTACCTGTACATAGTGAAGCCTACAGTACCTGTACATAGTGAAGTCTACAGTACCTGTACATAGTGAAGTCTACAGTACCTGTACATAGTGAAGCCTATAGTACCTGTACATATTGAAGCCTACAGTACCTGTACATAGTGAAACCTACAGTAACTGTACAGTACCCGTACATAGTGAAGCCTATAGTACCTGTACATAGTGAAGCCTACACACCCTCCCTACACATAGCAAAATCTACACATGCACATAGTACCTGTTTTATGTCATATATATCCAATTCTTGTTGCCACCTACTTGATGTCATAAAAATATGTATATACGGTAGCTACATTCCTCTATATCAGCATAACACATTGCATCTGTTTTCTCAATGAATGAATATTTGCATAGTTAATCTTCACTACTGACGGTAATAGCACTTATCTAACGATCAATCAAGAATATCTACACGAATCCCTAACATAGCCAACATAACACTATACTTGTAGCAGTGAGACTGCACACCATGCATTCCATTCATCAATGTTAAGGAAGCAGCAATTACCCTGGAGCATGAGGCTGAAGAGGGGATGCCGAAAATCCAAAGAAGGGATCGTCAAAGATGGACGGGAAGCCGAGGCCCATGTGAGCGCGGGGTGCGGCCATGAAGGAGCGCACTGCGTGGTGGGGGTTATAGATGTTGGGCTGACGCTGCTGCATGCGGTCCTGGCGCCGACCTCCAGGCATGTCGCCACGGCGCCGACGGTGGTGGCGGTACATACTGAAATATTCCACTCACTGACAGGGGGGGATAACTCTGGTCAGAAGCCTGCTGATGACCACCCGGGGGCAAGAAGATTGACCAGTGACATTCACATTACCAGAATGACCAAATTCAAATATATGACCAGAATTTTGATTAGTTTTGGTCAATTTTTCAAAAAGGAAAAGATACCATTTATCAATCTTAGTACAATGGCAGCTACAAATTTACAAAAAGCATCCAAAAATGTGTCAGTATCTCACTATAGACAATTTGCAATTGAATACATTAGCAATATTAACAATTTTGTCAGGTCCATAGAAAAATGTTTCAACCTACAAGCCATGCAGCACTAGAAAGACACATGAAAGGACACAACATCATAGAAAATAGAAATCCACACCAATAATTCAAATAAATGATCAAATAAGCACATGAAATAGCCAATAGTCTTCTAACTCAAAGGAATCATCATAATAAAAATACTAGTTAATGAGCTTTAAAAAAAAAAATGGTATACTGGTGCAATATCTCAGCATTGCATACATTCTAAAATTACAACTGACACTGTATGCTGAGTAGTACCTAAACAAGTTGCCTCTTTAACTTCCAACATCTATACTACCTGCTACCTAGCCTTAGTCACACCCTAAGTAGCATGACAATAGTTATACATGTACCAACATTATTTTAGTATCAATTGGATGGTGATTTTTCCAAGTAAGTAAGTTAACGTCATAGTTTCTTTACCTCAAACTGTCAAATATTGGTGACAATTCCCATTGTAACATAAAGAAATAATTCAACCATCAATATTTACCTCAGTGGCATTTGAAATTAGGTGGATACCAGGACTGTTAAACAGTAGCATACATTACACAAATAACACTGCCATCACTGAGAGGAACATACATGCAAAGAATCATTCTATGACAGACAAGCAGGCACAAGGCATGAGCTGATCCATTCTTCAAATGTCAGTGAATGGAAATAGTCTCAAATTTCAAATATGAAAATGGTGCATCAACTTTATAGTCAACTTGTATCAACTTGCATAGTTAGTTTTCAATGCTTGGAGGAATATAGCCAATACACATATATTTGCTAAAAAATACCAGATGTTTTTTAAAAGTGCTGTTTAGAGTCGCTGTCAAGATTATTTCACTTGCATCACAGCTTGTTAACTACGGCAGGAGAAAATCTGCAACACCTATAATGCATAGATTGCAGTAAACCTGCAAACACCAATTGGATGATAGCTGCAACATGGAAGACATTGCATCTAATCATGATCATGTTGGAATGGAAACTTTCACAAGCATTGATGCCAGGTCCACAGGCTAGTTCAATGTCAGGATTGTTGGCTCCAAAGTCATATGATCTACCCATGCCAGGTTACCGGGGAAAGTTTTTAAAAAAAAGAAGACTAAAACTACATCCAATACAAGACAGAATGAAGACAACAATTAGTATGAGATGCATGCAATCAAGGCCCTAACCCACAGAACCCTACACATAGTAAACGGTACTCCGTGGATCTGTGTGAACACATTGGAAGAGTTTCAACTGACCGAGAACACGAGATATCCATCCAATGATGTGTCAGACCACTGGACAAAGTATTGCTCTAGTGTTACATGTTTGACATATTGCTATAATGGTACATGTATATATTGCTCTAGTGGTACATTGCTCTAGTGGTATACACATATAATAGATGATTCTAATGGTAAATCTTTGATTTAATACTTAGCAGTACATGTATGCATGTTATTAATAGTTCTACAGCAAACTAGACCACATTCTCAAAAAACAATAGCAAACAAAGTGGACACATTCAACTAAAACATGCACAGTTAGTGTCAGAAGGAGCTAGGAAGTATTATGTGCACACCCATGACAGACAGTAGGCTACAGTCAGCTACAGTAGATATGCCGGTAATGTCTGTGTCACAAGTGGAAGCTGTACAACTCTGCATGTGTGAATACTCAGATACACCCTTAAGTCAAACATTTTCTTTTAAAACTGGGACCTGGGCCACTTAATATAAGCAGGTAAGCTCCTAGGGTAAATGATAGCTACAACACCAACCAGTGGCTGTCGCTTCTCTAATTAATAAGCTACAAGTATAATGGCAAAAATTCTAGTAATGGCAGCCAGCCTACAGCATGGTTATACAAACAGGTTCCATGCTTGCATTGTCGATAATCAAACAAGCTTAGAACACATAGAAACAACACAACTAGTCACACAGACTCAGCACGAGAATAGAAAATATGGAAAAATGTATTAATTTGTATTAATAAGTATAGTAATAAAATATGGAAAAAAGCATGCTTTACAAAAACAGAACTTAAAAAATAGGTAAAAATATGTTTAACATGTGCATAATTTGACCAATCGCCAGCAGAACAGCTTGATTAATACACTATGTACATTACCACTGATATTAGTACGTAACATTAACTTGGGGATACACATGGCTGTCTAGGAAATGTATTCACAATATTACCACGGACATTGAGTATCCTACTCTACAGCAACTTACAGGTATCAATGAATAGTAAATTACTGGCCACAAATAAACAGCAAATTCAAGAATAATTTCCCCTCATAGCTCATTATCTCGTTAATACTACCTCATTGGGTTTGGCAATAATTTCAAAGGCATGTTCAAAATATCCTAATAGGTGCTTGGAAAAGACGTGACAGCCTGAAGCTTACTGTGCAGTACTATTAAAACTGCATTATGTTATTATTGAACGTACTAACCCGCAACACAAATGAAAGCACATTGTACAATATATAAACTACTTTCCGGAAGAAGTCTTCACAAAATATGGTTTTCAAAACACTAAGATTTAACCCGTGCAGTGGAAGTTCTTACTTTACAATAAAGAACATTACAATGTACACTGGGAATATGCAATGCAGGATCTTGCTAAACAATATACCGATCATTCAGTCCAAAAGTATTGTTATAAATGTCCAGATAACAAACCTGGTGTGGCCATTTGAATTAACAAGAACGCTTTTGAGAGGGATATCAGCACCTGCATTAAATATTCCTAGTAGGGGCCTAATGACAGCCACATACTCCCTGCAGCATGGATGTCCACAGCAACAAGAAGCCAGAAGGCGTACTTACCCTGAAGAAGCAAATGGATCAGAGTCGAAGAATGAGGAGGAAAACACTCCCCCAGAAAGACCCGGGAAGCCTGTAAAAGAATTTTCGAACATCGAGCCATTGAAGTCTCCATTCCTTCCACCTACAACAACAAGAGGCCCTGAGTCAGCTCTTCACGCTACTTACTACTTACGTCCATTTCCACTGCTCCAATGTGACTGGGTTTTGTGTGTTGCTCGACGACAACGAGGAGTGTTAAAGATGTTGACAATTGTTTCTATTTTATGTATTAGTGCCGTCAAATACAAACATACATGGCTCGTAGCCCACTTGGTCATTATTATTTGTCAATGACCTTGACTGTGGTAATGTTTGGCCAATTTTTTGTTGTAGAAAATGTTGGGTTTTTTTCTTTTCTTTTAAAAAAAATGTATGACTACTAATAAAACTAATTTGTGATGTGCTAATATTGAATGATGACAGCTCATAATTGTTGGATTATGATTACTAATAAAATTAATTTGTGATGTGCTAATATTGAATGATTGCACAGCTAATAATTGTTTGATTCAGCAGGTCTAACAGCACAACGCTGTTTGTCTGAAGTGGCTTGAACATGAGTGGTTAGTAATGTACATTAGACATTCCATAGGATCGGTCTGTGTGTGTGTTACTGCTTCAACTAAAAGGTTCATATTTACTGAGAACTTGTTCTATGTGGCATTACTGTTCAATACAAGCAATGCCTGTCAAACTAGTATTTCGTGTAGGTGATCGTCAGGTCAGACCTCTCTACACGGAAGTCCAGCCATCACTGGACATCTTATCTATAAGTAGATCATGTAGATAGTCCTACATACTGCGATAAATGTATGGTCACGGGAATAGAAGGTCAATAATAAAAGTATGTTTAAGATAACTTGGCATTTGATGGAATTAGCTATTTTTCTACATGGCTACCATTAAAGCCATTGTAGAAATGTGACTGATGATGGGAAATGACATATTTTAAATAGAAAAAAATACCGTAATCACCCTAATTATTTTAACAGGAGAAAACAAGTAAATTTGTAGCTGTTCGAATTATTAGAAAAATGCAAAAATTGAAAATTATCAGTGTTCATATAATTAGGAACAACCAAATTAAAGTACAAATATGGTTGTAAATAAAATGATAAACAACTGAAAGACTTTTTTTTTTTTTTTTAAATGATTGTATTCGCACAATTAGAAAATTTTGATTAGTAAAAATATTGTCATTTTGGTATTATTGTGTTTGGATTTTATTTTATTTTCAGTGATTTCAAATTATTAGGCTAATTATGGTACATCAATTATTGTGTTTATTTCATTCAGTTTTTATACAAAACACCAATAAAAGATTATATGCAACATAATTGTTTAATTATTTTTGGTTGCATTTTCTGTTATAAACCGTTAGATTAAATGTTCATAGTAAATTGTATTTATTAGTTCACAGAGTAACTGAGAGTATTTTTCCACTTTGCTAGCTTTATGATACTGTACAGTGCTTGTTAATACATCTGTTATTCACCTTGGGCTGAAATAGTAGATCTGAAGGATTTAACAGAAAAATAACACAAACTAAAAAAAAAATAATCCCTTAAAATAAAACACTATCAATTACAATAATTTGCACAGAAAGAGAATTGATGTTTTCTGATGTATACAGAGTATACCCCCTGGCTTCAGAACATTCAAGACCAAAACCTCTCACTACCCTACCGAATAAATTTGGGAAGGGATCGTCTGTTCCAAAGAAATCCTTGAAGACCTCCTCTGGGCTGCGGAACGTGAAGTGGAATCCCTGGTGACTGAAGTCATTGAAGTCGTCGTTGAAAGATTGACCTGACAGACCATCCTTGCCGTAGAGGTCGTACACCTCCCGCTTCTTCTCTGGAGGCAAAAATAACACATGTAGTATTAGGTGCTGTCACAGTACAACACTGTTCTAGAACTGATCAATCTACTTGCCTTCCAGTCTATGTTCCCAGACAACTGAGACATATATAATTTATTGGCATTCACAAGGGAGTTGGAATTACAATATATTCACAGTATCTGAAACTACTGGCCTAGTCAAACTGACTGTCTGACAATACTGTGCTCGTCAAACTTACCGTATCTATAGACAAACTTACCGTCTGACAATACTGGGATAGTTAAACTTACCGTCTGACAATACTGGGATAGTTAAACATAACTGTCTGACAATACTGGGACAGTTAAACTTACTGTCTGACAATACTTCATAGGCCTCAGAAATTTCCTTGAACTTTTTCTCTGCCTCATCCTTTTTCTCCGGATTCTTGTCTGGATGCCATTTGAGTGCAAGTTTACGGTATCTGAAGTCACATACCATGTTTACTTTTAGAAGGTATATCTTCCCTGAGCATGTCATTAAACATTGTCATTAAACATTGTCATTAAACATTGTCATTAAACATGCTATGAAGGTGTTATGTGATTAAATGTAGGCAAATACATAATAATAAATGTGATATCTAATGTGCAATTTGTACAATATATCTATTATTATTGTCAAAAAATTAATGACTAAATCTCCAACAACATAGTATTCCTGGTTATTGGTCTGACTGAATGGTGAGGTAGTCTACATCAAGGACACAACAAAAGTATATAGTTATTAATTATTACAACTAATCAACCTTCCTCTTCTTGTGTACAACTTGAGCTTATATCAGTATCTACAGCAGGGGCAATAACTAATTAATGACACCGTTCAGACTTCTATCATCAAGGTTGAATTATCATCCCAATCTATAAAAACATTTTCTAGTGTCAAGACTTTGGTGACAAAATAAATTACTATCTATTTTAGTATAAAGTTATTGGCCAATCATCTTGGATGGAAGTCAAATGTATTGCTGTATCTATCTAGTTCCGGCCAATCACAGATCTTGTACACTCCTTCACACTCTCTCCTTCGCATCACCTGCCACCTCAGCTGACAGACTATAAATAGAACTCTCATCCGGCAGGGCTCTCCAGTGAGACACCTGACAGTGGCATGCTGCCAGCCTCACAGGCCAACAAGATCACCAGCAGACAGCACATCATTACTCATGTCAATAAGTTACCCAGACAAGCCGAGTTCATGTAACATGGTACAACTAACATTTTGCACTTTTTGAATACACATTCTCCAGAAATCACTGACATGTTATTACAAGAAATTCAGAAAAACAAGTCTGAGACAAAGTGGTAGTGACATCTGGCCATCAAAACTTCCATCAGTTCGCCTTACACATGACATGCTCATAAACATTGCAAAACATTTAGAACATTTGTTGATCATCATGATCATGATTAGTAAATATATGATCAGTTAATAAATGATTAGTTAATAGTATCCATATATACAAGTAACTATAAATGATTAGTTATATATACATATATACAAGTAATAATCCAAAATCAGGTTTTTATGTTCATGTATACTTAAGACAAGTCAAAATTGTTTTAGTTTTATTTGGCATTCATAGTTGTTCAAAAATAATAAATATGTACTGTAACTTACGATTTCTTAATTTCCGTTTCTGATGAATTACGCTGCAAGCCAAGGACTTCATAGTAGTCTGCTTTCAAAGTTGACGGCATCTTTATTTTTGGTGTGGGATACCAGCACACACTGAGCAGATGGGGGAATATCACAGTCTGAAACATAAATGGACTGGTACCTTTACATCTGGGCCATTATGGATCATTCATAATGACTGCTTTTCAAAGCATTCAAAAAACCATCATGAATTGATTGTTCATCATGTATTATTGTAGGAGATACATCAAATCATGGAATCATGGCGTCACTAGTTATGGCCATTTGCTGCACAAGTCAGATGCAATCATTCCACACCAGCAATTACTGTTTATTCAACAAGTAAACTCTGTCATAACATAGGTGATATTTAGGTTTGAACATCATTGCCATTGCTACTTGATAGTTTCCTACTTCTATATGAATATTCAATGCTAGCCAGCCAAGAGAATTTAACTGAGAGGAAACACCCAGACAGGTTTATAGCTAATGTCTTCTTATCATTCTCAGTGACATGATATGGGAGGTACAATGTTTGTGTAGTATGTACTAATATTATCACAATTGATTAGACCAAGAACTGTTCCTGAATAGCAATCACAATGCCCACATGGAGAAGAGATATGACAATGCCATTCTATACTGTCACATATATAAATTCTACAGTACATCTAGTAGTCACCAACTAACACGGCATCCTGTAACTGTGTCAGTTTTATCACCGTATCTATGACAATAGTGTTTGTATTTTGAGCATTGCATGGTATTAGCACACAACTGCACACAACCTCCAGCTACTCAGACACAGCATTTGTTCTCAAAGTTTACAATTCAGTTTATAAAATAGCCTCCAGGCTCCTTTACCAGGACTTTGATATTGTAATAAGTTCACACACTTATACAGCATAGACTCTTGCGCCAAGATTCATGAACACTTACGTTTGTGATCAAGCTAAGATAGCCACAAAGGTATAAATGATTTTATTGATTTCACAGTTTGCCTTTCCTCTCAAATATTTATGAAGCACATAAACTACATGCACATGTTTGACAATAACCCCAATGTATTTATTTGTAGGGGTGGCCATAGTGCTACAGATATGAGAATGATGGACTAAATGAACTACTGTACATGTTGAATAAATATCACAAGTTCACAGTCTGGAATGTTTAATCAAGTATCTGAAGTTCAGTCTGTAATGTTCAGTCAAATAGAGGAGTTTACTGGGCATTGCAGCATTTACACAGATTGCAACATCCTGGCAACAGACACGATAACATAAGAGCGACATGAAATAATTGTAAGCTACTGTACTATATGTGCTGACTGACATATCACTATGTCATACAGTCCATAGTAGGCTCAATCTGGGACTTCTGGAGCCACCCCTCGACATGTTACAGGGGGGGGAATACAAAGAGTGTGTGGTGAAACCTCACAACATTAAATTAAAAGCAAACACAAAATGGCACAGGTCTAATTTGTTGACTAAACAAGCTGAAGTATGACTGTCTGAAGGTAGGAAGTGTTCAAACACGCTAGCAAGGTGGCAGACCTGTTGAGGGAGTAGGATTCTACTCCAGGAAATATTTGCTATATTTAGACACAAGCCATAAAAACAAATGTTGAACTAAAAGCATGCAAGCTAGCAAACCCAGTGCCTTTCATACTTCAAATGATACCATGTCCAATAACTAGCAATCAGTGAAAAAAATGTATTTACCTAATTCAGCATATTGTTCGAGATCGAATGTCAAGAGTCCATGTTACTCCCTCCCCAGCCAGCCTCTCGTCTCTCTCCCTCCTCCCTCCAACACCCACCCCCACTCCAGTCAACACACAGGTCCCACACCACAGTCTCACCAAACCAGGAGGAAGCTGTGCTCTCATCACAGCCACTGCACAGACAACTGTCTTAGAGCAGTATACAACATCGACTTTCCGTGGTATTTGCTGGCATTATCTACCAGTATGTGCAGTTGTACGTTTCCCATGTTGTTATGAATATCAAATGCTTTTCGAAGATGTTGCTGGTATGAATTAACTAATTCCCATTTCTTACATTGTGAAAATGTTTACATAAAATCATTTGTATTAATATAATGTAATATGAATGAATTAATGCTTTACGTCGCAGCAGGAATATTTCACCCATACGTGACGATATTATATCGAAGAACAATATTACTAATTTTAAACTATATTTCTAGGAAAATGTTACAAGTTCAAGTTAAGTGAGAAATATTTGAAGCCATTGGTGGGACCATGCATATACCGATACTTTCACTATGACAAATAATTAAACAGGGCAGGAAAATATTTGTAAATTAGTAAATAGAAGATAGCGTGTCATAAACTGCAGTCATCGTCATAGAATTGTGATTGATAACCTTCTAGCACCTTGAATGGCACCTTGGGTTATATACTCCCCAGGGTGTTAAGAAGGAAAAGATTAGAGCACACTGATCTATAGTGTAGCATGGTGTAGCACTTTGAGCATGCTTTAGAGAGCATGGATTTTGTGCAAAATAAATCAGCGCTCACAGTAAGGATTGTCTGTCTGCCCAGGACAAGTATTATCCACAGGATGACAAGTGAAATAGCCCAGATTAACAAGCCCTTTACGTACAGGGCAAGTAGTTTCATGTTTGACAGGACACAGGGTTGGTTGGTTGGTTGATTTGGGGTTTAAAGCCACTTTCAAGATTTGTTCACTGACATCATGGCTTACATGCATATGTACTGCTTGTACTAGTCTGGATTTCCACCAATTTTTATAGTGCTAGCTCACTTGGAGGGATATTATGCCACAGATAGAACATGAATACCCCACTCAGACACAGTATACTGACTCCGAGCTGACCAGTCCTTGCTTTACCCCTTTAATGCTGAGCGTCAAGCAGGGGAACAACAAATACCATATTTTAACGTCTTTTGGTATGATGCAACCGGGGATCGAACCCGCGACCTTCAGCACTCCAAGCCGACACTCTAACCATTACGCCACGGAGCCAGCGGTTATTTAAGGATTGACTGCTTCGCGGATTCTTACAGTTTCCACATCAGTTATTCTGTTTATATCTCTATTAATGTAAAAAAAAATATTGCAATCAATCTTTAGATCCAGTAAATAAATTGCTGAACAAATTGGTTGAGATTTACTGGTCTAACAAGGCACATCAATTGTAATTAATATTTTTAGAGCTCAGCATTAATATTCACATCAAACGGTTGGTGAGTGGTCACAGTTAGTCACCTGTCAAACAAGAGGGAGTGGGTAAACATTTTTTGTTGTTAATTGAATACACTACTTTTGGTAACGTGAGTAATTGAGATATCCGGAATTCAGTATAAATATACTGAGACCTTAAGAAATGTAAAGGCCAGTCAGTCATTAGTAATAGAATACTCAACACATTGGTAAAAATTATCATAATTCATTTGAGACAAGCTCAGAAGCAATGACGTCATTTGGCAATGACGTAATTCACGTCAAAGTGGAAGCTATGCCGTTGTTTGCATAACAATGGAACAACATCACAGTGATATACTGGTTTCATGTCCTGTTTGCGCTGAACTTTGTGAACTTTACGCTCCTTTATTAGAACACATTTGTCAACATTTCAAAAGTAGATCTTCTGTGGGAGTGGCCTAAGAAAATGTAATTCATCGAAGTATGAACGTAATGTATTGGTGTCATGTAAACCAATCAGATGGTCCGATTCACTGTATATTTATTTATTATTTAGACAATTAAGCTATTTAAATAGGTGTTAGTGAAGGATATTCAAATGAGATCTATCCATCATTTCATCTATCCATTAAGTTTCATAGGACATTTTTTTAAGTATGTACACTATATGGCATTATACAGTAAGGGTCCCAGAAGCTTCAGCCTCCATAACGTCATAGTTTGACCTGTGTTTTTATCCAGTTGACTAGACTGTAATGAACCAGATGAACTACATGTGGGTCCAATATTAGCCTGGCAGATGGATCATTTACAAATCAGTTTGGTTCAAGATTTTTCTTGCATTGTTGAAGGCCAAAGTGGTGTTCCTTGTGGTAAAGACCACGTGCACAATAAATAAACTTCCCAATACCATGATCGCCATGGGCACATGTACATTCCTAATCCTGCCAGTCGGCTCCTTCCAATGTTATCAGCGTGATTACCTGTGCACAGCCAATAAGAGCAACTGGTTCCCATGCATGTTTTGTTTATCTTATTCCATACTATCAACTGGTCACGTGTACAGTACTTGTGTTGGCCTAATTTACTTTGCGGATGTGAAAAGGGTATACCTCTGACAGATTTGTAATTCTCTCTATCTCCCTCATTGGCTGTCTCACTCTGGACTACACAGATAAGGATGTGTAGAGGAATTATATTTGAAAGGTAACCAAGATCCTGGTTATAACTGGCCACCGTTCCAGGAGTTTCTTAACCAACATACGTTGCATTGCTTGATGTCAGCGGACCTATATCAGGCCACAAATTCAGCCAGTAGTTATACGACCTGCCGCTTCATGTTGGTCTGTCAGGTTCCCAATCTTTACCATGTAATCATGCTAGTAGTAATGACTTGGTAGTCTCACAGCTAATTTATTAACGGCATGTTTATCTTATTTAATGTTCTACTTGTAACCATCTACTTGTAAACCATTTGGTTTGCTTTGCACTATATATAATTTACAATGTCTTGTCTGTTATCTCATGTGGGCTATAAATAGGTCTTATTTGACATGGTTAGTGGTGTCTTCTTGACAATGTACGAATGCCAGGAATGGAGTTTTGAAATCTGCTTGCAAATCGGTGTTTCATATGATGTCAAACCAGCCATATCCAAACTCAACATGTTCAAAATGGCCATTTTTCGTTTCCTATGAGATATTAGAAGTATGGAGGCATTGATATACTCATAAATATATGTTACAGATGGTCCTGTATGTAGAGTTCCATGAATATTTCAGACTTTCTACCATCTACAAGATGGATTGATTGCAATTACTGCTGTATAAGCCATGATATATTAAGCATACTATGAAGGGCATCTGGCAGTGCCTTCAGCAGGGAGAAATGTAGAGGCTATTCCTTGTGTCGGGAGACTCTTGGAATTCTAAGCTATCAGAGTGTGATCATGTGAAGATTTCTTTACTTCATTGCTGTTCTTGCCAACTGACAGTTTTGTGGCGTGGATCAAGTAGGTGGAATGTTTACAGTGAGGTACATGTTTACTACATTCTTACACAATTGTATACATTTATTTCTTCATCTATGTAAAAATATGTGCTACCGGCATAAAGGTGCACTTCTGCAATATGATTTAGTTTGTGGTTTAGTACTAGTTTATGGTTTAGTAACAAGCATTAAAATGCAATTCTTCATCATTATTCAGCTGGTAAAAAGAAAATAATATGTGTATTTCTTCATTGTTATTTAGTTACTTATTTTATGGTTTAGTTTATGGTTTAGTAATGAGCATTATACTTTTAAAGTGCATTCATCATAATTCAGCTTGTGGTTTAGTAAAAAGCATTAAATTGCACTTCTTCATCTTTATTTAGTAACAAGCTTTTATAGTGCTCTAACATTCACTTTATGGTTTAGCTACTTGTATTAACAAGAATTAAACATGTTAAAGTACACTTCTTTATCATTATTCAGTTTATGGTTTAAAAATGAAGCTTTACTAACAATTCTCAACAGCTGACGAGGAAAAAAAATTCAAACCTAGACAAATTACCTAGTGTTTAAAAAGTGACCAATGTGAGATGGCTTGCAGGGTAATCTTTAATGTGGTATAATCCCCAACAGGATCCAATTGAGGATCCAATTACTTACTGATCTTTCTTTGTGATATTCTTAGCTAATGCTTGTGGGCATTGCATCATAATTTTAATGATTTGATGGTTTGTGAGTGTGACACACAGCATATTATTTGATAGATAGTAATCACGATGATTCAGCAAATGTGTTTTGGCCATACAATCTTGACTGGAAGTTCATGGTATGTATCAACATTTTCACATTATTTGTATTTTGGTTGACAGTGATGTCAGTGTTAAGAAAAACACAGGCTATCAACAACAAAAAACAGGCTATCAGTGTTAAGAAATATACAGGCTGCCATTGTTAAGAAATATATACAGGCTTGTTCCAGAATCAAATGTTCAACATTACCATGACGTCCCATGATGACAAAAACATGAAAAGTTATTTTAATGTTAACATGATCAGTATTTGGAAATACCTTCACCAGCTGTCCGATGTTGATATCAATAACTGCCTGATGTAGGGCACCACGATCTAATGAATCATCCATCGTAACACGATGCAGTATTCTTTGATGCAGTATTCTTTGAGTCTCCTTGATGTCCTACTGGACCGTCGTGGTTTCCAGGGAAGAACCATTGCACGTCATTTCAATTTTCTTGTTTCTATTGTTACAATGATGCCATCAGAACGTAGTACCAATTGCTACATATTAGTGGGGTTTCCCTGGGGGTAGATGGAACATTTGTTTGAGTCACTGACCTGTCTACACAAACTAATTGCCCCAGTATTCAGAAATCTAAATTAGAATCTTTACTTTTTTCCCCCTACAGGAACACCGACAAGCGAAAAGACATTCAGATATCAAAATTTATATCTAGACATTTTACAGGAATATGTATACTCGAAAGGACGTTCAGAAATATGAATTCTATTCTTGATATTTGTTCACAGGAACACTACCAAGCTAAAAAGGTGTTCAGGAATGTAAACTTGAGTTGACAATTTACAGGAATGATGACCAGTGAAAGTAAATTCCAAAATTGATGTTATGTTCCAGATATCAAAATTGCATTCCTGATATTTGTCCACAGGAACACTACCAAAGTAAAATGGTGTTCAGAAATCTAAATTGGAAATGACGTTTTACAGGAATGCTGACCAGTGAAAGGAAATTCCAAAATGAACATTATATTCTTGAAATTGAAATTACATTCCTGATATTTGTCCACAGGAACACTACAAAACTAAAATGGTGTTCAGAAATCTAAATTTGAAATGACATTTTACAGGAATGCTGACCAGTGAAAGGAAACTCCAAAATGAACATTATATTCTTGAAATTGAAATTACATTCCTGATATTTGTCCACAGGAACACTGACAAGAGGAAGGAGAAGTCACGGGATGCCGCCCGATGTCGTCGCAGCAAGGAGTCGGAAGTGTTTTACGAACTGGCACAGAATCTGCCAATTGCATCCTCCGTGACTGCCCAGCTGGACAAGGCTTCCATCATGAGACTGGCCATCAGCTTCCTCAAGATATGTCAGATACGAGAAGAAAAACAGTGGATCGGTGAGTGACACCATTCTTACATTAGTTCTTGTTAAAGACCGTTGAAGATGCAATGTTTTCATTATTTTCAAAAATATTGTCATTAATAATAAATAATAATACATATACATCATTGAAAAGAACTATTTTTACATAGACCTATAAGTCTTTACAATGCTTTGGTTTGTCATTATCGGACTATATTTTATTGTTTTTGTGTTTAGAATACCGTATCATTAAAATTATCTTCCAGCTGGAGGCACATGGAGATGTCCTTTAGAATATAGATGGGAGATATTTTTGTCACATTTCATATTATTTAGCTCTGATATGGTTGGAATGTAGCAAAATGTTGGGGTTTTATATATCTGTTTAAAGTGTTACCTGATAACCCGTAATTTTAGAACTTGAATCTTTTTTATTAATCACAATATATTTCTTTAGAAAATAATTACATCCATTCTTCACTATTCGACACTAACACTTTGAGATATTCACTTCGTGGTTATCACAGATTTACGGACTTCACGCTTCAGTACCATTGTCCAGTCTCATCCGTTCACCATTGACAAGACAATGATTCACCTTTATTGCGAGGACATCCACACCAAGACTGGTATTAGGTGGCCACTGATACAGGGGTGGGGGGGGGGGGGGACATGCAAGCTCTAGATTGCCCAGACATACGTCTTCATTATTGCAGTGCTTTACATAACATCTCCAGCACTGACGGAACGGGCTTCCTGCAACCTGATGCCCAGGAACACATTGAAGTGCCCCCATTTCCTACTTGCTGCCTGTTTTTGCTGCTAGTCCTTTTTGCACTTGTACATTAATCACAGAGTATGAGGGATGCCATGGATTAAATAACCACTTGTTGCTCTTTTCGTCTTAACAAGGCAACATAGGCCGTGATGGTTTTCAAGTGTTTGTAATTTGATTATGAGATCTTTTGTGGCCTGTTCTTGGTTTATTAATAATAATTTGAGCATATTTTTGTTTTAATTAGTAGTGGAATTTACTAATTTTGAGGAACTTTGTCTGTAATGTAAGTAGGATTGAAAGACTAAACAAAATTGTGACATTTTATCAATTTTTTTGAAAAGTGAATTGAAGTTTATGTCCAAACAATATACAATTCTTAGCTGTACAACAGCTGAAGTGTGTACACCAATTAATGTAATTTGAATTTATTAAAAAAATAAATGTAGTAAAGAATGTTAATGTGTGATTGATGATTTTCACACAAAAAGTTGTTGGGTATGGGTGAAATACTCGTGATGTAAACCACTAATTCATTCATTCATTCATCCATCCATTTCTTCATTCATTCATGCACACAACCTAATCAGTATACCCTCAAGTTATCTGTAACCCACAAAAATACAAAAGCCATTTAAATATTTAAAATCTCTGCAACAATTGATGCATAAAAATACCAGTGTGCATGGTTTATTACATTTTGTTCACTACAAAAAACGCCCATTGTTGTTTAAAACCTCCCCTAGTTGACATATTTTCTTAATGTTTACATGAATATGTCAAGTGCTATGCATAATATTTCCATAGTATTATGTTTCCATCTAGACTAGTGACAGTAGTTTATCAGCTCTTCTATTCCTCCTAATTTTAATTAGATCACTTATTTTCCTAAGCTAGAATTGTTAGCATTCCATCTGCAGCAGTGCCAGTTATAGGCTAATATTGTTGTGTCTGTATCTGCAGGGTAGTTTATTATCCTGGTATTGTATATCCACATCAAAGGTCAAATGTTCCATAATACACATGCTGAGACAGAAAGTGAATATCAATATCTAAAACGTGCCCTGTTTGTAATGCACAAGAGACGTACGTAATTGGTAAGAAAGTATCAATCTAACTGACTCTGAAGCAGAACGATGTAAACATCTATCTTACACTGATAATAATAATAATAATAATGTGAACATTTATATGCGCCAAATCCATGTTCATGGAGCTACATTATTACCCCGGTCAATGGATCTGTGTACACTCAATTTCCTTCTCAACTCCTTGGGGATTATACAACCCAAGATGATAGTCACAGTAGACTGACCTGGATGTGTTTGTGGTTAGACAAGTGTGCCAAATTCTATTTTTACTTATCGAATATACTTCATTTTTCGTAATTTTTGAAAATTAATTATTTGTTTGTGTTTGTTAACAATATATTGTCAATTAATATTTCACATAATTACCACAAATTGTAAGAATTTATGTAAGATCCACAAGTCTATTTTAATGCCAAGTCTTAACATATTTTTATATAATTTTCTGAGTAAAGAAGTTATATTTTTTTCTGGTTGAATTTAATTATCAGAAATTGCTTTCTTTCTAAAAATTTTGTGGGGGCCAAGACATTTTTGTACTTAGAGTAGGCAATGTTGTTGGGCTTTGTCATTGAAAGGTCAATAATTTAAATCAGAACAGAACATCTAGTTTAACCCTCCCACTGCTGGAGGCAACCAGAGATGCCCTAAAGAGCTGTGTCTGCCTTATCTAGAAGGGAGAGGGTTAAACATGTCTACATTAACAAGTTGTATTACATTTGACCATTTATTTAAATAGAAATATTTATCCTAATAATCAGATAATTCACTTACTTGTGATTATTTACTTCAATTGTGATAATTCACTTTAAAGACACAATCACAGATATATAAGTGGTTGTTTTTAACTGAATTGAAGCTATTAATGTAAAATATATATTCACTTGGCAAATGTACTATGGCTTTTGTACCTCAAGAAATCTTTTCACCGCTGTAGGGTAGGTTAAATTTCATGGCACTCCTATGATAGTAACATTGCAGTATTTACATTTCCAGTAAACCTGAATAATATACAGTAATATATTTGTTTGTAGTCCCTTGAACTAAGGGGAGTAACTCAAATCATTGAAAACATTAAACCAACTTTTGATTTTAGTTAATGAGCTACATGTACTGTACCATTATTGCCTCACACATCCAATTAATAAATACTATTAAATATTAAAATATGGATAACTAGTGGGACATGAGAAATAAGTAGTTGGTATATCGAGCATTTGTGTAATCGAACCAAATGCATAGATTTTCAAGTAAAACTTCGCCAGATTACTAATGAGGTGAACTATCTGTGATTGTGTGCGTCTAATTGTAAAAACATTTTTTATTTCCTTCCAGTGAGTATGATGCAATAAACTTTGAAACAGAGTATTTTGCACTAAATGTCTTCTGACCTTGATCAACCACATCAGCCAGTTTTAAGTAGTCATTATCGGCAATGAGCTAGTTAATGTGTCATATCCTTGGCCACTAAGTAGTTGACTGGCCCAGGTCATGACGATTCATCAAACAAGAGTTAGTGTTAATTGTCAGTTGGTCGTTGTTCTCAGTTGTCATATGTTTGTGTATTATATATTGCTACTCGATCATATCAGTAGTTGTGTTTTGTACATATGACATGGTATAGTATTAGCATGCTGGTAATACAGGCAATTACAAAATAAAATGGAAATATTTTATGCACTAAAAATCAATTTTGTGTTATTTCTAAAATTACATAGGTTTCCATTGAATCATGTTATACTATTGTATTTTGTGCATAAATGATTTTAAAATATTATTATCTCATAATTTTAGCACTGTGAATAATAATAGTGTCAAAATACACCCGGGTGACCCCAAAAACCTTTATTCTGTTTGGTTATATATCTTTTATCTATAAATATTCACATATCTTTTATCTATACATATTCCATTTGAATGGTGAAATTTATCTTCACCATGTCCATTATGTCAATCTCTATTATTTTCATCGGAAATGTTCCCCTCCTCAAAGGCGCTCAAACCTGCGCATGCCAGTTACAGACCGTGGTAAAAGAAGCAGTACTGTTAGATTCCAATTTGTCAGCAACTTGTATGGAGAGAAACTGATGAAGTAGAAACATCCAGATTACATTCTCCTTTTTACACATTGAACAGTATAACAGCCATTCCGGTATCCTAGTAAAACCATTAGAAATGTAACCAACCCTGAAAGCTTAATTTATCAAGCAGAAATAAATAAAAAGAAATCTAACGAGAGTTGCTGACCCTGATAACAGGTCAGCTGGCTAATGTAGACATTAATCATATTAACTTCAATCACTTGTCATTCCTAAAATATGATGATTATCACAGAATGACTTGGAATCAAGTAATGTAATATTCAAACTCAGAATGCCCTTCTGACCAGTGATTGTTATTCATCCAGAAGGTAAAATGTTGCGTTGACATCATCTTCTTCTAATTCTTCCTTGTGTTTCATTGGGTATTCTCTCTTCCTCCAGATGAAGTCAAAGCATATGGTTTCTTCCTCTTCTCCTTGTGTCTCATGACATGCTTTCTTCAACCAGATGAAGTTTGAGGACTTTGCTTCATGCTGTTTGCTTTCTCCTTCCAGAGGATGAAGAGTCCGAGGATGTGGACATTGAAATTCAGAAGCGTCTTCAGCAGATGTACCCTAAGGCCCTGGAAGGCTTCGTTCTCATCCTGTCCAAGGAAGGCGACATCATCTACCTTTCAGAAAACACTTCCAAATATCTGGGCATCCAACAGGTGAGGAAAATTATCTCTATTTTAATACCAGAATTCTGCAGCAAGAGTAGGTGATGACCTTTTCTAGCAGGAATAAGTGGTGACTAGTTTATGAACCAATTTCTGTAGGTATAACAGGCAATAGCCTTAATTTTATAAACAGTTTTCTGGCAGCAAGAATAGACAATGACCTCAATTATATAACCAAAATTCTGCCAGAGGTTGTATTAAAATGTTTTATTCAAAGTTATCATTTGATCACTATTTCTTTAAAAATGATTATCAATATTTCTTGAAATATTTTTATATATTTTTCGTACACTTAATCCAAAAGTAATCAATCTCTTGGCAACCTGACCAGTCTCTAGGTGGGTCATCTAATCAAACTAGCTTGCTGTAACAAACTCAGGAGCAATGTCCATATATCTCTCTTTATTTACACTTCCTGCTAGTCTATGATTAAGAAACACTTACATTTATTTAGAGTAATATTGACTTTTGTATTGACATCTACATTTTAATATCAGAACTGATTGTTCTTCAGCTTTTTTGAGTGTTTTTGTTTGTATCCAAACAACAAATCTGAAAATTGTCTTCTGTTGGCAGATTGAGCTGATGGGGCAGAGCATTTTTGACTTCACGCATCCCTGCGACCACGAGGAGATCAGAGACATGATGGTTGTCCGTAACAACAGAGCAAAGTCCATATTCACCGAGGAGCGTATGATTTTCATGAGGATGAAGTGCACTCTCACCAGCAAAGGAAAGAGCGTCAATCTCAAGTCAGCCACGTACAAGGTAATATTATCATTATCCTTGGTGTTTCTGTATCAGCCATACACTTGTGAGTCATTACAATCAGGACAGTTGTTGCAGGTTCTACTCCCACCATAAGCAGATCAATGCAATATCAATGAAACCCTACCATTAAACCTCCAACTCGCAGATTCACCTTTTGATCTTGACCTATGTCATCACAAATGTAGCAAGATCTTGAAATGAAAATGCTAACGTCAGGCCTCAAAGAAGAAGTTTATTAACCCTTTCCCTGTTGGAATAGGCACAAACACTGCTCTTTATAGCATCTCCAGTGGCCTGCAGCATGGAGAGAGTTAAATACCCTTCCATCTGGCAGCAACAGCAGATGCCCTATACCTGCTGAATTACCTGGAGCACTGTTGTTGCCTTCAGCAGGGAGAAGGTTAAAGAAGTGATTGGCATTGAGCCAAGTGTGTAATGGTTAACATTTTTGTTATTTCTCAGAAGTCCTGGCCCCCGTTTCACAACGGCCTCCTAACTATTTAGGAGCTCCTAAACCAGTCCTAAGTATTGTCACCTTGTAACAAGTGTTTCACCACGATGTCACAAGTCGTTTCCCTTCTTAAATCGGCATCTAACTTAGGAGGTGATAAATTGGGTCATAAAGTTAGGAGCTCCTAAATTTAGGATGTCGTTGTGAAATGGGGGCCTGGTATTGATAATGTGTATCTGGCTTAATATCTTGTGTCAATATCTTTGTGGAGCGATTCCAATGGTGCTGATAACTTTGTGCTGCTGTCCTATCAGTATGCATATACTGTTTGTCTGTTTGGCACATCATTTAATTTTGACAACTGTGTTGGCAGTGTTAGTAATGATCTGGAAATATGTCTGGATTTTAGTAGGGAGACTGTGTTCTCATGGTGCATGTCCATGTGTTGTCAAAAACAGTCTAGAAATCATGTTTCGGCAGGACGACTGTCTAAATTTCCATTAGTGGACAGTGTTGATGCTACTTTTATCAGGCTAGCCCACATTGGTAGCACCTGTGTATATTTCGGTTGACACTGCAACACACAGATGTAGAGAGCCTGTCAATCAACATGTATTGTGACACTATCTGATGGTGACAGAGGTGATGGGGGGAAAGTGGAGCACATGGTCATATGCTAATATCAACATTTTCATAAATTTCGACTTAGTTTTCCTGAATGCTTAAACAAAAAGTATGTTGTTAGATTTCCTGGAAGTTTAAACAAAAGGTATGTTGTGTTTCTCAGTAAGTTCTTGCATGTATATCTTGTTTTCATATACAGTGATAATATACAATGTTTATTTAGTTTGACTGGACTTGAATTTCTTGAAAAATATTGATCACTTTGCTCGATTTAAAAACAGCAACATTGGCATACGTGTTCATTTTTGTTTGTAGGAGTTTTTATGATAATGCAATTTTTTTAACTATTTGACTAAGTATCATGATACATGTATAACTTTTTATTCCTGTATTCTATCAAAATGATATTTTGTGTTGTTGTTGACTTCACAAAATTCATAGGAGTCCTTGTTTTTATCCAAACAAAACTAATAAAAAAAATTCAATTTGTAAAAAAAATAGTTTAAAGTACACTGTTGTGCAAATATATTCTCACATTGGATGAACACACTATACATCCAATAGGAGAATAAATTTGCACAACAGTTTACTTTTAAGATTTTTTTCAAATAGAAAAAAAAAATTAATTAAAAACTAGGACTCGTATAATATATATAGAGTAGTAGGTTGGCTGACTCTATCAACATCTTCTGCCAGCCTATTGTTGTATTGATGCAACACATCCTTCTGGGTATTACCCATTTTAAAGTTACTCTGTCTCCACTACACAATGAAGAGACACCATTCAAAACACACAAAGCTTATAAAGTCGGGCGCCATTTGTTGCATCAAAGATTCTTTATTAGGATCTAACTCCAAAATCAGAATGAACTTTTAGAAAGTGGTCTCAACAGATTTTTCACACTGTCTGATTTGCAAAAGAAACACTTAAGGACTTTCTTATTCCCCCATTATAAGGACTCTTTTGCAGTCCAAATATGACTTGCAATCAATATGATCTATAGCAGTCTATAAATCTTAACCACTGTATTTACTATTAGCAGTATGGCGCTGGATAAGGTGACATAAGGGTACTTATTCACAGAATTGAGAGTACAGATTTGTGTGTTTTTCTATTTGTCAGTGACGATGACCTGGTTTGATGATTGGTTTAGGTGTAGGTATAGTGTGAGTCTGTACATACCATACACACATACACACATACACACATACACACACACATACACACACACATACACACATACACACACACACACATACACATACACACACACGCATTTATTATTAGTTACATGCAAATCAGTGGTTACTAGATAAGTATGTTGTTCATCAATATTCCTGGGTTGAGCAAGCATTTGTGGCATGGAAAGTTATATATTTTTTTATTCACAGGCTTGCTTTGCTTTGCTTTGTGTGTGTTGTGTGTGCGTGCATGCATGCGTTGTGTGCATGCATGCATGCATGTGTGCAAGCATGCGTGCAGAGTATGTATGTGTACATGTGATGATTGTAAATAGCCTATGGGTGAAATATTCCCACTGCAACGTAAAAAACTAATTCATTCATTTATTTAAATAGTCCAGTGGTTAGTGCACAAGACTACAAATCCATTGATACTGAGTTTGAATCCCAGTAGCAGGTTTACACAGGAGAAGATTAAGTAGCACTGTCTGTATTTTATATATTGTTTTCATCCAAGCATCCAGTGTAAACTGTGTAAGGTCATGTTACTTACATGCGTTGGGCCCAAACATTTTTACATATTCTGGTTGATAAGCCTTTCCTGAAATTCAAGTGGCAGTGTTAATGGATGTTTTAGTCAATAATTTAATTGATTATAGAAAATATGTACTGTAATTACCCTAATAGTTTGAACAGGAGAAAATAATTATATTTGTAGCTGTTCGAATTATTAGAAAACTACGAACATTTTAAATGATCGGAGATCATATAATTATGGACAACCAAATTAAAGTACAAAATATGGTTGTAAATGAAACGGTAACTAAATGAAGGATTTCTTTTTAAAAAACACAACAAAAAAAACATTTGAAAAATCATATTTTTAGGGTGTTATTTTCGGCAATTAATTTAGGTGTTAGAACTATTAGAGGGTTTGAATTATTAGGGTAATTACGGTAGGTTTCCTTTTATGTCTTCTGGATTTTGTAATCCTGGTAGTGTAAATATATAATGTAATCTATCCTATGGCACGTATATGTCTCCACCACTATGCTTGCTTTAGTCTGACTTGTAAGGTCGCAGAGTATAGTCGACGTCTGGGGGTACACTGAACGATATTCCAGATATGAAGGGAAAAAGTCAGTACATGATTAAGAAATTGTCATTAATTTTTCTATTAATTGGAAATTATTATTAAAGACATATTCTGCAAAAACAATTGTTGGACATTTATGCAATCACAGTTTGTATACAGTAGAGAAAGACAATATTGTTAGTATATTTAGTAGTGAGTGCATCATATAACAAATGTGCAAATTGTTTAATTAACATTCTGATTTAATATTGGATGCTATTGTAAATAACACAAACATTGATTTGAATTAATCCACAATGGAAAATGCACACATGCACGCATGCTCACACACACACACACCACACACACATACATACATACACACCACACACACACACACACACACACACACACACACACACACACACACACACACACACACACACACACACACAC
>JAUTBT010011281.1:0-24022 GCA_032361225.1 Lepetodrilus schrolli
ACATCTGATAGCCATAACAAATAGTATAATATAACTGTCTTCGCGAGCATTCAAGGCTTTGCCTTAGGTCATATTATTTTTCTCTAATTTAAGTGACAAGACGAGTTCTTTTAATGATTAGAATAAAATCATCACGCTTATTAGTGACACATGATTGTATGTCATATAGTCATCAAGTGAAGATATAATATGTCGTGCCAACATCTGGTCACGGTTGAAATTTATTTATCAACGTCAGGAGTCGCAAAAAGCAGGTCAAAAATGGCCGATCGTCGCGCGCACCAAAACATTGGAACTTACAGATCTTTATCTCATCACATATAGAATCAGTGGGAAAACACACACAAACGATTAACGATACATATACATCTCCTTCTTTCAATACTTACACTAAGTGTTCTACCTTGGCTGACAGTTCCCCACAAAAAGTCTAAATTCAATCGTCTACGACAAGAAGACACAATCGATGCAAGAGCATCCATTAGGCAATGCGAGAACAGAAACGATTGGACGTATTTTGACCAATGGTGAACGGTAAAAAGGAAAGCACCTGTTTTGTTGTTAATGGCTGGGTTCTTTCTTGTTAGCTTTATGATAGTTTTAGGCGCTAGTTCTATTATAGATGCCAAACGAAAAACCAGTTGATTGCGCGTATGGTTCACAACATTTGATTCGTTTGTGTTTTCAGGCTTATCCAATCCACAGCTACTGGAATCATGGCTGGAAGTACAGTAGCCAAACTTGTAAAATCTATGCATCTGAGAGCGATTGCAGACGTAAAGTTTAGCTTCGATCCATACAAAGAGAATGTACGATCAATAAGGTAAAGTTGTGATAAATGACAATTGAGACGAACTGTTCAAGCAAACCAAGAAATGCAAGATTGTCAAAGAGTACCTCAGTTTTCGTTACACTGACCTATCCGTCTTTAGCATGTCACTGATGCAATATAATACGGCAAAGGTGGACATCAGGGCCCCTTCTATTTGACCAATTTACTTCAGTCGTGGATAGGGATAGGATTAAGGTTAGCACATACATATATACTCAACCAAAAAAGACAGTAAGCATGTAATCAATAGTCATTTATGGCAGAACATCTGGAATTAGATTAGCTGCAGTTCTGTAGCTAAAAAGAGCCCCGTTTACTATTTTGCTATCTATATGGCACCTTTTAGCTACAGAAGATTGCAGCAATATGCATCAACAAAAGTACGCACCAGATCTCAATGCGCTGGGTTAATCACTACGTGTGGCATAAATAAATGGGCAGAACGAAATCCTATCTAGGAATGGATTCACTAAATAGATAGCAAAATAATAAATGGGACACTTTTTAGCTACAGAACTGCAGCTAGAATTAGATAACCACACCATTTAGGAGGAGGTGTGTGCGATAATATCACAAGTTGCACACATGTTTGCTGCCAATGGACCATTACTGTGACCACCCAATGAAACAAAAATGTCAACAATTAAAGAAGGCATAGAATGAAAGGGTAGCAAATGGTTCCTGACTGTCTGAGCATAAATGCGGAACTGTTGGGCAAGAATGGTTTTCACGTCGGGCCAGAAGTTTTATGAACTTCGGGGCCCATCGGGCCAGCTAAATTTTAAGTGACCATGATAAAAATAATATGTCCTCAAGATATGCAAACAATATATTGTCAATGATCAGCTGATGATAGTGATAGAATCCGTGAAATCGCTGCCTAAACAACTAGTAACAGAAGTAGATGCTGTTAGGACCATTAGGATATGATCGTGCAATTCCGTCAATGCAACATCTAGAAGGTCTGGCGAACTATTCGGAATGTTGACTGACTACCATCTGTAGTTGGTGTTTGTGCGAAGCGCACATTGATCGTTAATAAACAAACCTATTTTTACCATTTCCATTCTGGTATTCCTAATACAATCCAAATTTATTTATGATCACTGTTAACTGAATTCTATTTTTCAGGGTTTTATAACCACATTGAATCAATTAAACTTACTTGTTGTCATAATAATCCGATAATAATTTATGAATGTTATTTATATTCTATTCCAGGGAAGTATTATATACAATACACGCACCAAGGTTGATGGCTACGAATGACAAGGTCAACATGAAGATCAATATTAAATCAGACAGAAGCGATCCTGTGATTGATATTAAATTTGGTAAGAATCCAAACATAATAGCTGAAACCTGCTTAAATAGTCTAGCATTATTTTCTATTAGGTAAATTCACATTTGCTGATGAAAATACGCAGATAAGGTGCAAGTTTCCAAGTCTCTATACTAATTAGGGGCGGATGGCCATGCAATGGTAAATCGTTCAGAGCCATAAGTTAAGATCCCATCCAAGGGGGCACAGCATCAACATTTGTGAAGGTTACCTTCTGACACGATATTGATAGATAATAGGATGCACTGTTTGTAACATGGCATCAACTTGGTCCATCAGTACCAGCCGGTGCTCACAGGTTTACTGCAACATTCAGCACTATGGACGATGCAGGTTTACTGCAACATTCAGCACTATGGATGATGCAGGTTTCCCCCTGACAAGCTGTGATATGAGTGAAAGAATCTTGAAAGTAGCTCTTAAACTCCAATTAGAAGGATAAAAATAAGTAGCAATGTGCATCGACCAGCCAATTTAACATTGATAATTGAGGTCTACCAATCGATATTATTGCTATTTTCTTTTCAGTTGATGGTCACAAGATGATTTTCAAGACGAAAAACCTGTCAACAGCTGAAATTATGGGCAGATTAAATACTGTTTGTGTTGAAAAAGACCCCAAACTTAAAGAGCCCATAGGGGTGAAGACAAAAAGTGCAAAGAAAAGAAGATAGTATCTCCCTTTATCAATACAAGACTCTTGAAATTTTAAGTGCTCGTTTTACAAATGTACAAAGTACAAAAAACAAAAGTACAAATGTGTGGATGGATGTGTTTTATAGATTGATCATTGAATAGTAAAATGTTGCCTACAAATGCAGGATTCTGTTTCATGGTTAAATCACTTGTATAATTGAAAAACTTGGTGTCACCTTGGGCAAATGGCTTCATTCACTCCGGCAGGAAATGTGTTCTCAGTAGGATTAGATGGTTATATGAAAGGCTTCACGTTTGAAGTTTAACGTGGGAAAACTAAAGGCCTTTTAACCCTCTCCATGCTGAAGGCAATCAGAGATGTCCTAAAGAGCAGCGTCTACGCCTAAATTGAAGGTCTCTTAATATTGCTTGCCACAATGGTGGCACATGGTCCCATGGCTGACCGCTCAAATTAAAAGTTAAGCACGATTGAGCTTGGTTCGTGGATGGGTGACCAAGAACCTGAGAGTATTTAGGATTCGAACTTGCACCACACTGAATCACAAAAAAAGCTTGTGGTGTCACTTTAGGCAAGTGGTGTGGTGTGGTTCGAAAATGTCTCTGTTCACCCAGCAGAGATTGGGTACCCAGAAGGATGACATGGACATGTGAATTATAACCTTGTAGCACCTTGAATGTCAGCTTGGGTTGTATACTCCCCAGGGAGTTGAGAAGGAAAATGAGAGCACAGAGATTCATTGACCGGGGTAATAATGTAGCAATTTGAGCATGCTTTTGAACATGGATTTGGTGCAATATAAATGCGCACATTAATAATATTTTCAGCAATTGTTTGAGGACACATGGAACAGATGTATTGGAAGATCCACAAGCTATAACAAACAAAAACAATGCTATGTTTAAATTTATTGTTGTTCCTTCCATTGTATAATGAAGATATACAATCTATTTCAAAATATATATATATATGTATATACACCAGCTTAGCATTCCTCCATTCAAACATTATATTCGCTCTCAATCAGATGCATTCAAACTCATTCAAAACTTTTCAAGCATACACTTTTTAAGCGAATTAATCTTAAAGGAACTTGGAACAGAATGGGTGGGTAAATATAGTGTGACTTTGTCAATTTTTGTTATTGCTCGTATGTAATTTATAGAGCTATATTTGCAAGAATCCACATTTTCATGCATCAAATGTCCAACACAATCATCGAAAAATGCTAAAATAATCTGCATCATATCTTGCATGCCGACAATATAACATCTGGTCTAAATAAAAACAAACCAGGAGTAAAGTTGATTTATCGATAATCACTGTTCATTGCGTAATGTCATCACCATTTTTTGTTTACTACAAACGGAAGATTCTGTTCGTGTCACTTTAAGTGAACGTATATATAATATAGAGTAATATATCTTTTACACATACACTAAACATAAATGTTAAACTTTGCAAACTGTAAATACCTGTAGATACAAATATGAACACTGTATAAAATATGTTCTAAATGTTGGCAATATAAAGTAAATATACATGTATATAAAATAATACTATTTAACAATGGTAATTCTTTATGAAAGAACTATTGCTATCGACATATTAATATTGGCTTAAAATAAGATTAAATACGAGATCCTGGTCCTGGGATTACGAAACATTTTGAGTACGATTTCATGCTCATGCTCAATATGGGGATTGATGAGTTGAGCATGAAATCTTCCTCAAAATGGTTTCATAATCTTGGGGCAAGGCCTCAATATTTAATATCATCAATATGAAGATGATTGGCTGGGAACCCCAAAGTAGGGTTCAAACTCCAGCTTTATTTTTGTAGTCCAACAATGCTATACTCCCACTGCACTATGCTAAGCCATTTATTCTTGACCTATCGCAAAGTTACATCCCTTTTATATGTCCTTCAAGCTATTCCACATGCTAATATCCAGAATATTCCTATTGGCATTTCTTCCATTTATACCTGAATACAACATTGTCACCTGCATTTCCTGGTATTCTTTGTCAGACATTTACCACGTGGCTAATTAAGTTATGCCCAAATTTAAGTGTTGCTGTATTCTGATTGGCTTATGGGATATCGCTATCTGGGAGAGTTAACTTACAATTTGCGATAAGTTAATTGAAGAGAAGATACTACACAAGGGCACATCTATTACAACATAAAACAAAACATTTCAACGGTATGTTAACAGTTTTGAAATACGGATTCTTTGATTGACGTACTATACATGTACGTCTTTGTGATTTTCAAATTCATTCCCAACATTAGAGATCACAACACCGTTTTAGAGGCAACGCTGAATAATTCAGTGTTTTGTCGTCATAAACTTTCACAACCAAAGAAACAAAGTTACATTAGGCATCAATTACATGTTGAAATATGAATATTATCGCAAATGGTGAGTGTGATGTAGCACAATATTTATGATTAATATGTCATTCAAAGCAATGTCGCATGGAAAAATAATCTTTGAGGGTAATATTTATATGTGGAGGGAGCGAAGGGTATGTCAATTGCATAGAATTATAGAACAGCATATAGTACCATAATTGATATATTTCATGTGTTTTGTCAAACAGTATACAATGGTTAGAGTGTCGGCTCGGAGTGTGGAAGGTCGACGTTAAAAGATGGTACTTGTTGTTCCCCCTGCTTGGCGCTCAGCATTAATGGGGTAAATCAAGGACTGGTCGGCCCAGAGTCAGTATACTGTGTCTGGGTGGGGTATTCATGTTCTATCTGCGGCATTATATACCTCCAAGTGAGCTAGCACTATAAAAACAAAACTGGTGGAAATCCAGACTAGTACAAGCAGTACATATGCATGCAAGTCACAATGTGAGTGAAACAATCTTGAAAGTGGCTTTAAACCCCAAATGAACCAACCAACCAATCAAACAGTATACCATACTAGCAATTGTCATCATTTAGATGAAACAAATCAAAATATGAGATTCAGGTACATAGGTAACAACATTAATAAGGCTATTATCATTTTACAATTTATATCTTAGTTTGTTTTCGCAACCTGACTTTCTGTTGTACAGTAATGAAAATAAACCAAGATTTATCTACAATCAAGACTTGAGCTATATGCACAGGCTAATCGTACACCGGTCAGAAATTCTAAAATAATGTACATGATTATAATTTAGAGATTACGAATCTCTTAAAAAGCTCATATTTACAGCTGAAAATTTAATTATCATATTTCAAATAATATATTACTACAATAATCGGATAATGATTCTTATATATACATGTCAATTGCACTGTTTATATACTAGTATACACAGTGTATGTATATGCAATTGTGTAGAAGGTAATTAATATATAATGAAAATATGAATATACGAAATGTGGCACATCATGATAAAATGTACTAATATACAACTGGCATTAATTTTAATATTGGTTTTATTATAACACATAATGTGGATGTAGCTAAAAGCTAGTATAGGCTTGTTTTTGTTCATTAAATAGAGTGTACATTGTAAAGGTACCCCACCACTAGCTATTAATATAATTCTACGATATTAAGTTTTAACTGGTATATACACTGAATAATTGCCATGTAATTATTATTCATTTATGAATACACTGTAAAATAGCATAAGTACAGAAATAAGATGTGCACAAAAGTGAAAACATTACAATGTTACGCAAGTAAATATCACAGAATAGTTCTAGTTACAGAGGGGTTGTGGAGGGCTTGGAGGTCTGATTAGTAATTACAATTAATACTTTGGCCCCTCTTCTTATTTTATGGAGGGGTAGGGGTTAGGTCACAACCACCAATCCCGCAATTCTGCTGCCCATGTGTTAGTTAGCATGGCTTTTAGCAGTCTTTCTCATCGCTGTTGTCGGTACAGTCGTATGTGTAGCCATCACAGAAGAACTTGGCAGGCGCGCACAGACCGTTGTCACATTTCTTCTCCAATGGTGGACAGTCTAAAACCAGCATGAAATGAATGTGAAATTGACATGAAAATCGGTATGAATTTACATGAAAATTGGCATGAATGATATGATATCAGCATGAAAATATGAAATACACAATAAATCTGCATGAAATATATTTCTCGTTGTGAAATACATAAGTACTAAATCAGAACGAAAATAAATATGTTTTCCCCCAAAATTAAACCTGGCATAAACTTTATTAGAAAACAAAGCAATAATTTGTCTATGATAAATCTTTCTGTGTTGTAGCCAGTGATTTGTTGCTCAACATTCCAGCAGGAATATCTCACCCATACTCAATGATTTTGGAAGAAATTTATATTCAAAGTAACATTTTAAATTATTGTATAACTTAAACTGATTTGAAATATATATCATGATTTTCCTTATTGACAGCTGATTGACAAATGATTGATAGGAGGTGTGGCTTACCGCTTGGAGATAGTGTGGATGTGGGTTTTGTTTCCACTGTTGTATCTGAAGATGAAAATTATGAATACAGATTACAGCTTATTCCAAATGTGTATTTGAGAGTTACAATACATGCTGTTTAGATATTAACATACAATAATTGGACCATAGACATAAATTTAACAATAATTTTACTAATTATATTTGTACACTACTTCCTGTATAGATATTAAACTACAATAATTGGATTACATACACAAATTTAACATTAATATCACTATTTATCCTTTAACAATAACCAAAAATCAGATTACAGACATAAATTACGATATAATTAATTTGTTGCTTAACAATCCTTGCAGGAAGTATTGTTATGGGGGGAAAATGTTTTTGACAAGTCTGCGATGCTTGAAAACGTACCATTTTTCTTGCACTCCTCCGCAAGCAGCACGACATCGTCCAGACCAACATCGGCCTGGGTGCTGACCCCGCCCCTCTGTGCCATGAACAACACGGTCAAGTCACTGGACACCGGTAGCTTCACACACACATGTTTCCAGGTGTTGTTCCCGTCAGCCTTGCCCCGGAACAGCTCGGTGGTCAGTTGGTTGTTGGCGTGGTCCCTGACCAGAACGGTCAAGTTGGCCAGATGGACGTACAGCAGCGAGTACACGCTGTAGATGTGGTAGTAGAACTGCATCCCGGAGCCGTTGGACGCGAAGTGCGGAGACTCCAGTGTCGTCATGTCGAACTTGTCGCCATCCGTGCCGTCAGCATAGATGTAGTGTCCTAGAATGTCGGGTGAAAAAGAGAATCATGTAGCACTATGATATGAGTACACATGGATTTGGTGATATATAATCGATGTTCATATTGATGTAGGAATGTAGAACTGTGAGCATGCATGGATTTGGTGCAAGACAAATGTGCACATTAATATGTAGTTATATGAGCACAAATGGATTGATTTTCCGTGATACAAATATACACATTAGTATTAGTATAAGACATAATTTGTATTCATGATGATCTGTGCATGTATTATAATTGACAACTGTCTACATGACAAAATATCTCCACAACCAGAAACAAGATTTGATTGATGTATTACTTTATAGCATTGTTGCGAGAAAATGTCATCCATATTTACCATGTATCATGTAGGTATAATTTTAGAGAAGATGTACGTATTAATACAAATAATGTAAAATGAACAAATTAATTTGTGTCTATGATTGTCCGTCCACATACTTTTAGAGTTATCTCCCCATTGTCTCATTGTGCAATGGCTAAAATGCTGTAAGCAGTTCCTAACCAATCAAGCCTAACTGATAATGCTCCCCTACCTGAACGGTTGCCATACGTGTGGTCATTCTTAGGTCCCGTGCTGGGAGTGGTTGTCTCCCCTGAGTGTGATGCCCACTTGTAGGCTGTCCTGTTGAACTGGTAGCCACACATGTATTTATTCTCGAAGTTGCAGGTGACCGACACCAGATGAGCTGGAACAGAATACAATTGTCCTCAGATCCCGAGAGTACAAAACTTTCTTGAGTATGATTACATGCTCAACTCAAAGTTTTGTTCACAAATGATCAAATCCCCATATAGATTTTGAGATAGAGCATGAAATTGTACAAAAATGTTTCGAACATGAAATTATTCTCGAAACATTTCATAATATTGGGGCCAGAGCTGGCCATGGAACTCATACGAGTTACGACTCTCGTAACACTACAATCGTTTTTTTGATATTTTAACGTTCATTTTAAAGCAAAATATGGCATTCGTACAGCTACGTCTATGATAATCCCTACTGTTACTAGACTTGACGGTGAAGCTATAAACAACAGCATGACTTACAACAGACACTGCCTTCGTCGCTGCCATCCATACAGTCGTGTCTTCTGTCGCACGTCTTGTCCAGGGGTATACAGGGGCCATCAGGACATTTGTACTCCTTTCCTTCGATACAATCTGAAAGTAGTTGCAATTGTGGTATCATTTGTGTGTTCTTCCATGGTTCAAAGGTACCTGGCCCCCGTTCCACAGAATGATCGTAGCGCTTCCAGAGTCGGAACTCTATTAGCATATTGGAGATGTGCGACTCTTGTAGCAATATCACTGTTCTGTGCAACGTTACCCTGGAGTCTCATAGAGCAGTAATTTCTATTTATATATATTCTTTATAAATATATTCTTCTGCAGGCAGGTGTCCAAAACATCAATGCTTTTGGTCAGAGGATAAAGTTTCTAGTAAGAAGTGAACTAGAATAACATCTGATTTTGACCGTATGATCACGAGATTAATTAATTTTAATCAAGGATTTTTTCCCTCATAATCTTAAATGAAGGAAACTGTACAATTTAGTAAAAAGAAAACTGGTAAAGTAACAAAGAAGAATACAGCTTTAGGTAGGTAAGCTGAAAGTATCTTGCGAATTATTAAGTACTAAAAATATAATAAAAATCGAGAATATTTAGGGCCGGAATTTTTTATTTTTTTTGCCAATTAATTTATGTGTCCGAACTATTTGAGGGTATGAACTATTAGAGAAAATATGGTAGCAGATAAAGCTGAAAATATTCCTCAAAATTCTAATAATTAAGTCGAAAACGTGCGACGTACCACATCCAGCTTCATCGCTGACGTCCTTGCAGTCCACTTTACGGTCACAGAAGCTGCTCTTTGGGAGACAATAGTTCTCTGACATACATGGCATCAGATCGTTAGTGCAATCTGTGGAAATACAGATAGATTTAAATATGTATGCTTAGATGTCCATATGTTAACTGTGTACAAATGGTAGAAGCTGCTGCTTGACAGCCCATGGCCGTAGTTCTCTCAGATAGATGGCATAAAATCTACCATATTTAATAATGATTAGAATAAGACATGACATTCCCACCACTCCAGAGGCTTCTTTTAACATATAGAAAAATGTCTAGGGTTAATATCCTAGTGTTCAATTCCATCTCTGGTCCTGAGATTATGAAACTTTTTGAGTACGATTTCCTGCTCAAGCTCAAATTATATAATTTGTGAAAATAACTTTGAGTTGAGCACGAAATTGTACTAAGGAAAGGCTTCATAATCTCGGGGCCTGAATAATGTTTGACTACCGATGCTAGCAATACGTTTCCTTTGTTATTTAGGCCATAGATTCCCTGGTTTACAGATCCGCCGACCCAGGTTTTTCCACTTTGGAAAATAGAAATAATTATTTTTATTATATTCCACTGACAGTGTACTATAATAATAAATGGTGAAGGGAAAAGTCAGTACTGTACTTTGAAAATAATAACTGTGCATTCAAATTTGAACAATGTACATGTACCGGTATGTGTATTGACATTTATAACGATTATTGACAATTATATTGATCAATTATATTTATTTTCTCTCAACCAATCATTAGTAATCTCCCATTACTATTATTTTTATATTGGGCTTGACCGACTGGCTAAAATATCAAATTATTGTATTTTTATTTACGACCACCTGCACTAGAATAATTACAGAAAAATCCGTAAACCAGGGAATCAAATTACTATGGCCTTATTAAATATTTCTTTTTAAATAAAATTTCTTTTTCTTTCTTTCTTTCTTTTTATTTAAAGATATTTCCTTTTACTTTGACTTACTGAAAGTTGGACATGCCCCCTCCATGATTCGGATGTCGTCGAGGGCAATGAAGGGTTTGTACGTTCCATCATACATGCCGCCCACCACCGTGTAGTCCAGTCTTACCGCACCGGACACTCGGATGGTCACTTGTGTCTGGGCCCAGCTGTTGGTGCGGCGGTTCTTTATCCCCCACACCTCGGTGGTCACACTTGACCCCTCCCTCATCACGCTGATCTGAAGTAGAATATATCATGTGATAACACTACCCCTTGGTCTGTCAGTACCAACTGGTGCTCGCATATTTACTGCAACATTCAGTGCTATGGGTGGTGCAGGTTTGTGACATAAGTGATATATAAGTGAAAGAATCTTGAAAGCGGTTCTAAACCTCAATTAAAACAATAATAATTAATGGTACTGTAATTCTCCTAATAGTTCACCTTAATTAATCACTGAAAATAATATATTTTTGACCAAATAAATAGGGATCTATGAGATGGTGCTATCAGATTTACTTAAAATTCAGTGCTACGGATGTTGCAGGTTTGCTCCTGCCATAAACTGTCAGGCTGTGATATAAGTGAAGGAATCTTGAAAGTGGCTCTAAATTTTAAAGAAATTATCTCTCAAATGTGTTAAAGTGGCAAGGTCATCTTTACATGCAATTTGAATCTGCATCGTACATCCTTACATCCTAGCGCAAGTTTCTCTCTAGATGTGTACATGAAGCGAGTCCTGAATGGAATTCAGTTCCTCAAGGGTGCAAGGATGTGTTAAAGTAGGTAAATATTGCTCACTATCATGGAACTGGGCGTGTCACTCATGTAGGAAAAGAGGAGACAACTCTGAGGCTGCCGGAGGAACAGGTTCTGGTGCATGTTCACTTTGTTGTTCTCTAGTAAGTAGTTGGTTTTTAGGAACAACATCATGCCTACACAACACAACAGAAACAAACATGATCAGTCAGTGTACCACAGAAATCCATACATTAACCTCATTCACACACAAAAATGAACATATTATTATAATTATATTCTTTTCACAAAATATATATATATATATATATATATATATTTATTTGGACCATCAACCCAAAACCACCCGTCAAAACCTTCCCTATATACTGGCATGGAAATTGTCCGTGGAAATCTGCTGATTTATTTGTCATGGGATCAATTTATTTGCCCTGGACATGGCCTGGGGCCTGCAGCCTGAGCCTGTCTTCTGCTGAAATAACAATTGTCTGTTGCCATGCCTACCCATAGTAATCCTCTCCTGAATCTCACCTATCAGGGAAATATAACTCTTTGACAGGAAAGATAACTCTTTCACAGGAAAGATAACTCTTTCACAGGAAAGATAACTCTTTTAGTCTCACCGGAAGCATTCTTGTATGTGTTGTCTGTGATGTCTCTCTCCAGATCTCTCTTGAAATCTGAGGCATTTCCCATCCGCCACTCTGTCATGTGATCATCATCACTGGACTGCCTCAGTCCACACAGCAGTCCATTATCAAAGTCGCACGTCAACTCTGTCCCTGAACACAAACAGTATGCTAATGGTACTACAATCTCATTAAAATCATATCCGAATGTGACACTCCGATATTTTGACATTGCTGTACTTGTTAGAGCAAAGAATGTCAAATATTTTAAGGAGCAAATTGAGATCTGATTTTAATTAATCTGATTAATGGTACAAAGTTAAATTTCAGTTGTAATTTTTATCTTGTGGGTCATTTTGATTCCCTACTTTGAATAAGCGTATATGGTGAACCCAATTTTGTCAATGAACCAAATTTACACATGATTAAGATCGTCTATATTTAATTGACATTGTTTCTACTAACCTGTGCATTGCAGTTCATCTTCTGCCTTATCACAGTCAGCTACCATGTTACACCGGGCTTCTCTCCCCATACACTGCAGACCAAGGCCTGACGTACATGACAGCATGTCCTCAGGGCAACCTGTACAGTACATTTTGAATAATTTAAAATTCTATTTTCATTTGACTAATCTGAAGATATTTTCATTCGACTAATCTGAAGATATTTCATTCGATTAATCTTAAGATATTCAGCATCTGAACATATTTCAACTCCACATTCTCACCAATGTCAACACATGCGCCAGACAGCACTGTTATGTCGTCAACTGCCACCCTGCCCACTTCGTTGGACATGAACACGATCTTGTACGTATTGGGCGTGAGCGTGAAATCTGCTCGCACCCACTCATCTTTGCCGGCGTACTGGTTGCGTTTGAACACAGGGTTCCAGTTGCTGTTGTCTTCGTCGGGGAAGTGGTGGGTCCAAACTTGGACCCCACCCCCCACCGGCCCCCGCATGTGATAGTAGAAGCTGGCACAGTGGACGGTGCTGACGGTGAACAGCGGAGACTTGAGCTGAACTCCCCGAGCCTTGGCCACCATGAATGTCCCTGTAATTATATATTTATTATTTTTATCTCACGATTTTTGAAGGCATACAATCAGTTTGTTAACATATTGCATGGTGAAATGTATTTTAACTGAAAGTATGTACATTTGATTTGTCTACACAAATAGATTACATATATATTGGGCAACAAGCTACATTTTTTTTCTCAAATATTCCACTGGTTTTCAATATTTTCATATTTTATCTACATTTTCAATATTTTCATATTCAGCATGTTCATATCTTGAAAACCAGTTTTAAAGTGTTTTTTGAAAACTCATATTAAGATCCACTGCAACCTGCTGTCAATCAACCATTCTAAATAAAGAATCAATAATCACCAGTCACATGACTGGTCATGTACAATACAGGGACCCCAAACAGTCAGATGGATGACCCCTCACCTGGACGTCCTCCGTGGGTGTGGTCGTACAGGGGGTAGTGGTTGTCGTATTCGCTCTGCTGCCGTAGCTGCCAGTTGGTGCTGTACCCGCAAAGAAACTTGTCGTCAAAGGTGCAGTTCACCGATATATCTACAAAGATGCAATAAAAGAGCATGTTACATAGGTATTTACAATATTTTTACTTATATTGATAATATATTGGTAATCAATCGATTGGTGGACCTCAATTATCAATGTCAAATTGTCGGGTCATTGCAAATCACTAGTTATTTTATTTTTGTTATTATTGTACAGACAGTGCAGCATATCATTATCACGTCGGAAATGTAACTTTTGCAAACATTGCAAACATTGAATGAATTTTTGATTTATTGATTGACAGGTGATTGACAGCTGAACTCACCACAGCGGTCGATTTCATCACTGTTGTCTCCGCAGTCATTCTTCCGGTCACAGAGCTTGTTACTGTCAAAAATGCATTTCCCATTTCGGCACTTAAACTTGCATTCTGCCAAATGAGAAGACAAAAAATTATGAGTTGTACTAATTAAGTATATAAACTTTTACATGAACAATGCTTCTACATTCTACAATCTAGATCTGTTACATGGTCTTAATTACTATAAAGAATAATTAGTATACATGATTATTATTTTTAAAAATAATTAAAATGTAAAAATATAATATATTTTTTAATTTTTTAAAAAGATTAAAATTAAATACAAATTAAATTAGTATACCAAATAAATAAATGTACATTTATATCAATATGTAGATAAACCTACCTATTTTATCTTCAATCCATTCCTTGAATACTCTCACGTCGCTGAAGACAGATGGCCGTGCAGGCACATTGCATCCTTTGGCGACGTAACTCGTGATCCCGACCAGTTTCCACGTGTTGTCGTTGGTTTGACACATCAAGGGTCCACCACTGTCACCCTACCAAAAAAAAATGTAAATTGAATAAAAACTGAAAACATTTGAAATAACAAGAAGACAGAAATAGGGCTATTCCTCCCATCTGTATGTGCTTGAGAAGAAGGATTCGTGTGTATATACATATACACGTATGTACGCACCACGCATGCCGAGATGATACCGGAGTAGTAGCCAGCGCAGAGGTGAGTCTCGCTGATAACCCCACCCCAGGCGATCGTTCCGTTACATTTGTCAGTGTTCCATAGCGTCATCTTGGCTTCCTGCAGAAGCTGAGAGGAAGGACCTGCAACACAATGAACCCGTTACAAATGGCGCCCGACATGGGGTGGATATTGGAATGGATGAAATCACCCCTATCCTAGGGACTGAGGATATGCTGGCATTGTGGAAGGGGGGTGGAAGGAAGGCAGAGTATGGTGATGGCAGTGACTAGGGGGTTCTCTCACCGTTGGCTCTGGTCATTCCCCAGCCTGCTGCAAAGCACTGGTTGGTCCTGGTGAAGACGTCGCCGTTCCCAGGCAGACACACAGGCTTGACGTAGCGGTTGTACACAACGGTGCCATCCAGTTCCACCAGCGCGATGTCGTTCTTCACGTGGTAGATGTGGTTGTGAATGGTCAGACTCTTAACCTTGAACGTCTGCTGACCGGTCTCTCGACCCGTCACATTGGTGGCGCCAAGGACCACCTCAATGTTAGAGTGGTCTATAGAGTACGCCCTGAAACGAAACAACCAGGACATATTTGGGAAAAGAACATTTGCCTATATTATGTTACATATGGCAAGTGCAGCCGTGAAATGAAATGATCTTCCATTCATAATCAAAACCTGCCTCACTCTACAATCTCTTGAAGCCAATATAAAAACTATGCTCTTCCGAAAAGTATTTTCCTACCACGGAAGTATTATTATTATTATTACTATAAATATCCACCCAATATAAAGAGTACACGGTCATTATATCATGTAAAATTTAATTATTATATTTAATCCGTTTAAATAATTCACGCCCTGTAGGGCATTTTTGGTCGTCTCCATCAGAAAGAAGGTAAAATAATTTGAAGATTACATACTCCACACAGTGGGCAGCTGTGGCAACGAAGTTTGGACTTATGAGGGACGCTCCGCAAAAATGTTTGCCGGACTTCTGCAATGACGCCTGCCACGGCCACGCCCCCGCGTTAGCGTTGTTGCCATTGACGATGAAGGACACAAGGTTAGGCTCAGGGTTACCGCATTCTGAAAACAAGCGATAAATATGTAGATTTACTCCAATCAGTGTTCACAAAATCTCAAAAATACCCGCTAGTCAGAAGGATCAGACTAGCTTTGAAAGCTTCTGGTCCTTCATCAAAACTCTAATAATAAAGCTATTGTGAGAGGTCCGTTACACAGAACAGTTGTAGCTACAATTGGTTGTAAGTAACATTTTTGGAACCCACTACAAATGTAAGTCTGGTTGATTGAACCAGCTTTATCGCTACAATAGTTTTAGCTAACCAAATTCTCAAGTATTGTTGCGATAAAAGTGTTCTATGCAATAGACTTACATTTGTAGTGGGTACTGAAATTTTGACTTGCAATCAACTGTAGCTACAATTGTTTTGTGCAACGGGTCCCTGGTTGGAAAAGATCCTGGCCCAAAGGACTGGCACAAAATATTCCTGGTCCATCAGTGAATCAGTTGGTCTGGGACTGATAGCCCAAAATATTTTTCAAACACTGACTCCAATAATGTAACCCCTCTGTGCCACTGATTATGAAGCTGACCAAAAATATTGACATTATACTAATGGTAAATTTTATGGGAAATGGAAATACCACATTCTGACAGCATCACTCTACCTTTAGGTTTGCATTTCAAGACCACAACTTCCGATTCACGACAACTTTGCCTGAAACAATATCGATAGAAAACGTTATTACACAGATACATGTTTAAAACACAGTTATACCTAGCTAGTGAATGGAAGACACTGGAATACCCTGTGTAATTTAAGAATTATCGTGTCATAATCATTGTAATTAATATGTTCTATTGATTTGTTTCATATTACTGGTCCAGTCCACCCAGCTGTGAATGGGTACCTGGCAGAATGAGATGGGATTATGTACCGGTATGTTCACCATCTAGTGCCTTGAATGGCAGGTTGGGTTGAATACTCCCCAGGGAGTTGAGAATGTAAAATTAGTGTATATTGATCCATGTATATAGTACTATGATTATTATTATTACTACTATTAACATATATTTATGTTAGCTTTGACACAACAATAATGCCCATAACACATTCTATTGGAAATACCTGATAGAAGCGTTTCCGATGACCGTTGTCTCGGACCCAGCACTGTCCATGTAGGTGTATCCACTTGAGCTGAACATGACTGTTCTCCACGTGTCATGACCCCTGGAACAGAACCTCTTGTACATGCATATTTATCCAGCAGTCACTGTTTGGCTTCGTATTTGTGTCAACCATTGCGTGCCAGTCTTTGTTCATGTCCAGAAACGGTTTATACGTCACGCTCCTTCACCATTTATTATTTTAATTTTCTAAAGGCTAGTACATTGTCATCACAAATGGGTGAAAGATTCCCGCAGCGACGTTAAACTCCATAATCACTCACTAGTACATTGTCAGCAGAAATACAAATATTGTATTTAATTTAAGTGGAAAAAATCAGGTTCTCTGATCCGTAAACCAGGGAATTAAATAACTATGGCCTAAATGTAAAAAAAACAAAAGACCTACTTGTGTCCCATTTTCTTGCATGCTTTGTCAGCGAGGGAGTCGTTGAAGGATTCAGCACACACAGGAAGTAGTCCCTCTTTCTCAAACTTCAGCATGATGGGGTTATCGCCATTGGGTCGGAAAACTTTGAACAAAACAGAATATATGTAAACATTATTTATTAATATTTAACAGAAAAATAATAAATAAAAGAATAAGAATGATAACAAAAATATAATAATAATAATAATAATAATAATAGTTAAGTAAATAAATAAATAAATACTATTCAATTAACCTTCTGTCTCCTGTAGACAACCAGAGATTCCCAGTATAATAATGTGATTCATTTCACAAGTTTCTATCTCTGGTTGTCTGTTCACCAGTGGCTACAATCCAATCATAATATCATAAAGTTACAGCTGGATATTAAATTAGATGACAGCTAGGTACAAGTACTTACTGCATTGCTTTTCGTCTGAGTGGTCGCGACATTGGGGAGTTCCGTCACAGTGTTGGTCCAGGGTGAGACATTCCCCGCTCAGACACGCAAACTCTGACATCTTACAACTTCCTGTACAGAGAAACATTGTCACTGACAAAACATGTTCCCTCAATTGTGTACTGTTGCAATATTCTTTCATATTTTCGTATTTTTCTTTACAAGATAAAAAAATTAACAAAATTAAAATTATGTAAAAAAAATAAGAAAATGTAGGTTGTTGTTCAAATATACATGTGTAGACAAATCAAACGTAAAAACTTTCAGGTAAAATATGTTTGACCATGAAATATGTCAATAGACCATGATTTTATGCCTTTAATACTTACCACAGCTTGCTTCATCCTGGCCATTGGCACAGTCGTTTTCTCCATCGCAAACCCACTCGGACATGATGCATTTGCCGTCTGGACACTTATACCGGCCGTTAGAGCATTCTGAAGTGTTTGCCAAAGTCATAAATTAAAATCAGCACTAGTCCTGTAGAACAATGATTTTGGTATCTCGACGACTACTGGAAGGGTACCCAATTCCTGGCAATCTGATTGGCTCATGTGACCCAAAATATGAATAAAATAGTTTCATAAACCTATTTGTTGGAAATGGCGTGTAGTCTTTTAACACTGTGCACTCACTAGTATTGCAGTTCAGTTCATCGCTGACATCTGGACAATCGACTGCCGTGTCACAATGTTTGTAGGACTCAATACAGTAGCCCATTTCACACCGGAATTGAAACTCATTACAAGCTGAAAAAATACATTGATATGTGAATTAATAAATGCAGTTAATTTAATTATAAAAATAAAAATAATAATAATAATAACAACATTCACATACAATTTCATCTCATCCTACCAGACACCCATTCACAGCTGGGTGGACTCGAGCAATGTGGATTTATGGATTTGAATTTGATCACATCTTTGGTAACATGTAAACAATCATGTTTGTTTTTCTCAAATTTTATGTTAATAGCATTTAATGTAATTTTTAGGACGCGCATAAATTAAATAAGGCATTGATACATGTACATACCAGGACAATTTCTTTCATCAGACCAATCTCCACAGTCATTCTTTTTGTCACATACAGCGGACTTTGGCACACATTTATTGGTCCCGTAACATGGAAACTCTCCTGTTTTGCATGCTGCATATACAAATGTAACATAATGTAATATATAAAAGTTAGCTATATAAATGTAACATAATGTAATATATAAAAGTTAGCTATATAAATGTAATGATGAATTAGAGTTATTTCATCACTTAGCAGGCGTAACTAACAATGGGCCAACAACATGCACAGCTAGGTGTATATATATACTTATACTAATTAGGGTAATTATGGTACATGTGGTTCTTAATTAGTAGAATGAATGTTACTATTCATTCTACTAATTAAGAACTACATGTACCGTAATTACCCTAATTATTCAAACCATCTAATAGTTTGAACATCTAAATTAGAGAGAGCCAAATATACATGTTTTGCACATTAGGGAAAACTCTGAATACTATTGTCTATAAACTACTGATTAATTCCTCAAAATAAAATTCAGAAACTGTATGTTTATATTTAACTGTTGTTTTCAATGTGCACTGAATTGATAGATGCCACGATTGTGTTTAAGACTTAGTTTTGGTTACCTTGTCTTGGGGGAGGTCGAATGCACGTGGCTTCGTTGCTATCGGCAGTTAATGCACAGTCTTGTGTGAAAACTCCTCCATTTCGTGTGCAGTGTGTGTTAACATCTGTAACATTCAATACAACAGATTGACATTTCTCTCAGGTAGCGATAGTACCCGTCAGCCAACATAATTAGCCATGTAGTAAGTATCCAGCAAACAAAATTTTGCAATCAGTTGTTGTACTTCCGATTGAACTTCCATTTCCTGTTTACATTTGAACCACATCTATTGTCCATTTTACTGGAGAAGTTAGCGACTCAATGAAAATGATTGTATTAAAAATTGTGAGATGAAAAAAATTGAAAACCTGTGGGATATTCAGAAAATGTAGCTTGTTTCCCAATATACTTGTGTAGACAAATCAAATGTACATACTTTCAGGTAAAAATATGTTTGACCATGAAATATGTCAACAAACCATGAATGAATGCCTGAAAGTTAAAAAAAAATATATAGAAAATAAATAAATACCATTGCAAATATCCAAACAAGGCTTCAACATCTTCTTGTTTGGACAGGGAGGAAACAGAACAGCACAGAAGTAGAACATTGCATTCTGGGAACAGCCCAGAGCTACGGAGCGTTCGCCGAAATGTTCATAACCATCGAGGGCTTTCGATTGGCTGGTGTATGACCATCCGTTCGGCAGGTAGGTTGTGTTGTATCCAAATACTTTGCAAATGTCGAATACCACCCGTTCGCATCGATCTGAAATGGTGAGTACGTGTAAATAATATGGTCAATTAGGTCTTCTACTATCAGTGACTATATATTTCGTGAAGTGAATATGATCTACGCTTATCTGTTTGAAAACTGGGTATTTTGGATAGATACCTGGAGTTCGTGTTGAAGTGGGGACAGCCAAGGTGGTGGTGACTGGTGGTGATGGAGGGAGGATGCACTTTTCCGTGTCATTCGGAAAAACGCGGCAATCCATCGGAAAACTCCATACGTCTCCACACTTCACTGTCATTTCTGGGGAAATCATGAGAGATATAAATATTAAATAATAATACTAATAAGGAAGATAATGATAATGATAAAAATAATAATAATGATGATAATAATAATAATGATAATAATAATAATAATAATGATAATAATAATAATAAAAAAGATAATGATAAAAATAAAAATAAAATACTAATAATAATAATAATAATAATAAATATTATCATATAATGGAAAGTTGAATGTAGACATTATTTACACAGATATTTCATGTAGCATGCTACTTTGCCTGACTAATGACTATGCAAATTAAGGATCTCTGACTGTCATTCTACTATGTATTTGGAAATAGTAAACAAGATTTCAATTACTATTGGAAACTGTATGCGCTAATCAACAGCATTTAATTTAATTTAGTATATGTTTACAATTTGTAATAGGAATTGTTCTTAAAGTTGTTTATTTTTCTTTGGTGTGTTTATCAAATCTGGATTTAGATGATATCTAAAGACATGAGGTTAATAATCACTATTTAGTAATAATAATAATAATAATAATAATAATAATAATATTTTTAAAATGTCATCATAAATCATATACATATTCAAAGATTAACATTTAAGATATAATTTGACAAAAGGTATACAGATGTCTGTCTTAAAGGTATACTGACCAATATTGGTATTAAAGAAGATTTTGAATATTAAAGTACAAAATATGGTTGTAAATGAAATGGTAAATAAATTAAGGACTTTTAAATATGTTATTTAATTATTTTTTAAAATGATTGTATTAGCATAATAAGAAAATTATTATAAAAAAAAAAGAAAAAAGGTCATGTTTGTATTTTTAGGGCTGGATTAAAAAAAATTGTCAACAATTAATTAAGAGGGTTTGAATTATTAGGGTAATTATGGTATCACACGACAATGCAAGTGAATGATTCAAGACTGACCGTCGCATACACTCCTACATGGCAACGTGACCTTTCCGTCTGCCTCGCACTGGGGGAAGAATATGCCACAGTAGAAGAACTTGGCCATGTAGGAGCAGCCGTTCTCGATGGTGGACTTTCCGTACTTGTTGAAAGCTGCCACGGTTCCTGACATTGTCTCCGAAAACCAGTTTGGCAGACGAGTCTGTGTGAAGCCGTCATTGCGGCAGTAGTCAAACGTCTGGTTCACGCACTTGTCTGAAATATGAATATCGATGTATACAAGCCAGTGCTAGAGAAATACTATTTACTAGGTGAGATCTATTCCCAGGACCGGACCTGGACTTGCGGTTTATTCAGCAATCTAATTGGATCACATGACCCAAAATATGAATAAAATATTTTTCTGAACCCTAACCCTAATCCTAACCATGTGAGCCAAACAGATTATCTGGGTCCAGGTCTGGGGAATAGACCCCCATCGGTATATTAGTATGGGTGGTACATCATTTGATGCAATAAGGTAACCAGATGACAATGTGTTGTGAAATAGCAAACGATAGGTAGAGGTATTGTTTCATAGTTTAGTTTTTATGATGTCAGGGCTTTCCTTGACGCGTACAACCTCTCTTGAAGCAAATGACTCCTATAAAGGTTATTGTATGTCTAAAACACAGGTGATAGAAAAGTGAAAAAAGATTTTTTACATTTAAATTTTTTTTTATAGATATTCTAGATCTAAAAATAAAAAATAAAAATATAAGTAAAGAAAGAAAAAAATAATATATAAAGGAGACATGCTACCAGTCTAAGTCAGCCTTGCCTTGCAATCTATTATATATAACAAGGGAGGACACTTGATGGTCCCTCAATATCGACTGAAATTTTAAATTTGCATATCTATTTTATTGTCAAGCTCTGTAGTTGTCTTAATGGTACCATTTCCCCCTCCCCATGGGAGCAGTTCTTACCATAAATACCTCTAAATTAAATTGTATCTATGATAACCCTGAACGAAGTTATTGTAATTTCCAAAAACATACAATGAATCATCCTAAGTGTGTAGACGGAAGTTCAGGGACTCGATGCACGTTCTCTCTTCTGGTTGGTTAAAAAACCAGAAGAGAGAAGTGCATTGAGTCCTTGAACTTCTGTCTACAGAACTAGGATGATTCATTGTTGGTCTCTGAAAATTTCAGTAATTGGTTCAGGGTTATCAGAAATGTGATTTAATTCAGAGATAGTTACAGTATTACAGTTTTACAGTATTAGATTGCTTGGCAAGGTTGACCTAGACTGGTAGCATGTCTCCTTTATATTATTATTATTATATTATTATATTTTATTATTAAATAAATGATTTAGTATTAGATCTATATAGATATAATTTATTTATATTTTTTACTCTTCTATCACCGAACCCCTGTGGTCTAGAAGGTAAAATATAATAAAAGACAAATGCCAATGGGATTACAAGCAATTTGAGTAATCATTTTGTTTTGATGGTACTGTATATTAATATTAAATGTGATTGTATTAGTCAGGGAAAATGTGATATTTTCTTTAAATATTTGGAAGTTAAGAAAATCTCACCTTTCACAGGAGGCGTAGACCTGTGAGGTAACGGGATACACTTGTTGACGTCTGCTCGCAGGAACGTGCAGTCGAATGGAAAGGGGAGGTAACTACCACAGTCAGCCATAACCGCTAGAAATATAATATGATTGTGATCGAGCTATGGTTTTATTAATGCTGATGAAACTTTCTGTGATTTCTGTGATATAAATACTGGTAGTAGATAATGGCAACTTAAAAAAGTTTCATTATAAGATCTATGAGTATTTTGCCTAATAACGGCTAAATTTATACATGTGTGACTATGCGTGACAAATAAAGAAATTAGTAAATGTGAAATTGGTGAAATTAGCGAATGTAAAATTGGTAAAATTAATGAATGTGAAATTGGTGAAATTAGTAAATGTGAAATTGGTAAAATGAATGAATGTGAAATTGGTGAAATTACCTTCACAGAAGTCCTCACATGGAAATTTTACTCTAAAATCATGAGATTCATTGCAGGGTGGGAACAACATGCCACAGAAGAATTCCAACGCTACGTCAGAACACTTGTTTTCTAGACTGTTGTTTGCAAAGTAGTCAAAATTTCTGATGGCAGATGCACTGGTTTTATCACTGAATAGGTTGGGGTATATTGTTGAATGATATCCGAGTTCAGCACAGGTACTAAACGTCATCTCCGAACAAATAGCTGTAAACACAAAATAAAAATAACATTTTATAAAACTGGTAAAAAGATCCATACTGAGTACCAAGACTTAGGCTTCATTACAGAAACACTTTTAATAAGAATCTATTTTGGGTTGAATTTTTTATTTTTATTTTGCAATTAATTTAGGTGTTCAAACTATTAGTGGGTTTTAATTAATAGGAGAATTATGGTATTAATTAGAAATGAGTCTTAGGGATTAAATGGGGCGGGTGGTAGCGCAGTGGTAGAACAGTTGGACTTCGGAGCCAAAGGTTCCAGGTTCAAATCCCGCCCCGGG
>JAUTBT010011292.1:0-24019 GCA_032361225.1 Lepetodrilus schrolli
TATTGCTACTTACATTTAATATACATCCATGACACACTCCCACAAACACTGTGCCCCAACAAGACTAATTCTCCCCCCCCCCCCCCAATCATGCTACAAAATTAATAAGGACCCATGACATTTTCTCTCCCCTCTAACCCCAAATGAACACTATCCCTAATGCAACAAGAACAAATGCAGGTTTATGACACTCTCCCCACCAACAAACTCTTATCCCAGCCACCCCTCCTCATGAATGCTCTCACCCCCCACCCACCCTCACCCACCCTCACCCATCACCAATATTACTTGCCAATCGATTGTCAATTCCACCCCATACATTTCGCCTGGAGCCAAATGACCCATGAAGTATATTCCCACATGGAAGTGTCTCTTTAAGTGAATTGACTTTACAAAACTTTACCTGGACTTTTGCAATGTCACTATATACTCCTGCTCCATGCTGGTTGACGCGTTTATTCAGGTTAAGATACCCATATCCATATTTCTCCCCAAGGGCTAGATTATTTCATATTGAATCCTCGTGCTAAGTGATTAATGTAAAAATGATAGTAGCCATTGGCTTGGCTGAAAGGAAATCGTAAAATTTTCGCCGTGAATACGCAATGTCGCTTAACCCATATGAATGTACGCTATTTGTGCTTTGGGGGTTCACGCAGATAAACTCGTTCAAAGGAATATTGTTCATTTGGGCAGATTATGAATTGCAAGTTAGACGACAGGTAAAATCTTTTTGATAGGGGCCAGTTCATGTAAAGTTGTATGCAAATATGGTTTAGCGTGTTATAATAGCTTTCCGGATCGAATTGTATGGACAGAACTTGTGCATAACTCTTTTGTGCCTTAATCGTTTTGCAATTCACGTGTCACATTCTGTCCGATTAAGATTGATATTCATAGAAATCATAGCTTCTGGCATATTTCTGACGTTTTTCAGAATTCCTCATATATTAGACTCAATTTAATTACTTTGTTATTTTATTCAATCCTTTCATTTTATTAATGCATTTTTATGGGTGTTTTAATTATTTACACCTTGTTCTCACACAGATACTCCTATTCAAAATATCTTCTTGGATCAGTTAAGCAAGCCCTCTGAAACTATGGATAGCCTAATTATTTTATTACATTTTACAATTTATTTAAGGTGTATATTTTAAACAAAATTTATTACACAAGATTATTATCGTATTATTAGTTGAAATTCTATATTTTTACATATTTTGTTATTAATATTACCCTGTAATTTGTGTATTTGATATATGTGAAGAAAGAAACAGCGGACCAATTATTTTATAGATTATTGTCAAATCATTCATGCAAATCTGAGGACTTTTTCTTGTGCCTTGTCATTTGTCAACAGAAGCCATTGAAACCCTTCTGGCCTCCATTTCAAGTTTGAACTATGTGAGAGAGGTAAAAACAACATTGTCCGTGTATAAATGACAGGTTATAGAATAATCAACGAAAGGTAATCAATTACTATAAAACCAGTGAAAGATAATGAACACGACCCTATTCAAAGTTGTATATTTACATTCCGTCAAAACCACAGAATGCATTCGCTCATGTGGAAAATTTGTGTCTATTGGATGGGGGTAGGGGGAGGGATCTTGGGAGGTGGGGTGGAGAATCCTGTTCTATGTTGCATTTGAAATGAACGTGGTTTCAGCTGCTATTGAAATGAACGTGATTTAACTGCCATTTACTACGGTGCTGCGATTTATTTCCCTGTCAATCACCGAGAGAGAATTTTATTCTTCTTCCTATCCTGTCATTAAAGGACAGGGATTTCTCGGTTGATATGATTGTTATCGACATGACAAGATGGAAAATGAGGACCGACTGACTGTAGATCTCTTTTGAAATTTACGTAAAACACGCTGGTCACGTAAATTGCTTCTGATTCCTGAACTGGAACGTGTCGACAGGTTTTATGGGAAATTTGTAAATGGGGTATCACTAGGGTATACCAAGGCGATGACATCGGGGTCTATAGAATAGACACTGAATCACATATGGTAGTTTATTTCCATGGATATTGTATTTCATTGATATTTTGGAAAAATACCCGACATTTCAAGTGATTTGAACCCAGTAAAGTTGAGTCATGGCAATGTGTTATAGGGATTTTGAAAGTTAAAAAAAAATTGAAGTTGACATTTGTTGATATGTCTTGTATGGTCGTAGATCTATACTTTTCTCTCTTTTTGTAAAGCTGTCAAAACATGGGACAATTGGAGTTAAAAGATGCCAGATTTCATATTTAAGAAGTATTGGTCTACCTACATCATTTACATATGTAGGTGAAAGATTCACGCATCAACATTAATCCTCTCCCTGCTGGATTAGGCACAGGTACAGCTTATTAGGGCATCTCCAGTTGCCTTCAGCAGGGAGAGGGTTAATCAACATTTCACTCACTAACCTACATGTCAAGGTGGGGTTTTTTTTTATATCAAAAGAGTACCAATACATAAAATTCCAAAACGTCCTTATTAAAAAATGCTCAAATTTATATTCCTAACCTTTAGCTATGTCCAGACACATTAAAGGTAAAAACACGAGTGCTTAGTTGTCAATTAGGTAACATAACCCCCAAAGGGAGGTAATTATGAATAGTCATTGCCCCCAAAGGGAGGTAATTACGAGCAGCCCATGACCTCCAGACACACTGCCTCAACTCATCGATCTCTGTCCATCATTACAAGATGTCCTCAGCGCTATTAGTCATAAAATGTAATTAGTATACAGTGCACCTGCTGAACTAGGTCATTATTATCTTTTACTAAATTTTATTTACGCCATCGTGTTTTCATTATCAAGATTAATAGACACAAATATATTTACATAAAATGGAATACACTACAGGGCTCAATTTAGCGACTAATTTGGGAGCCATGGCGACCTAAATTTATATTTGGCAACCAGTATTTCACTTATTTTAAGTGTTTCTGGATCTACAGGAGCCAAATGGCTCCTCGGGAAATTTTGTAACTTTGAGGCCTGCACTGTTATTTACAATAGAAATACAGTTAACCCTCTCCCTGCTGGATTAGACACAGACACTGCTCTTTAGGGCATCTCTGGTTGCCTTGTGCATGGAGAGGGTTAATTGCATATTCACTTTATTGTATGTCACTCTTAATTGCATAGAATCAATCCAAAACCATTTATGATTTAAATAACATTTCTACATACACATGTTAATATGATAAATATGAATTCAATTTGATTAATATAATAAAATATAAAATCATAAATCATAATTTTAAAATGACTAAATTGACCAAAAATATAAGTAATTAATTAATCACGTATCTAATAAATTATATATGAAACTATATGTGAAAGATTTGCAAGAGCAAGACTACAGGTAGTGTGATATACATGCAATATATCTGTGTGTGCAATGATGCATGGTTGGACGATTATGAGATCTATGACAAGAAATTGACAAGATATAAACGATCTGTAAACACGATTAGAAATTAACCACACATGAAATGAACGAGTCTTCATTTCTCTGCATGGGAGATATAGCCAATGATCAACATGTGGATGAAGAGACTATTGTGAATTACTGTGATACGTATGAGAATTGTGATATATTGTATATAAGTAAATATCGCCCACGAGATATTCGTGTATTGTTATATTGATTGGCCCCTCTCTTGTATCAAGGTGTCAATATGACGGAGTGTGATACTAGTCGAAATCAAGTACATTAGTACTCATATTAAAGTGAAATGTGAAATTATTATTTTTAGGCCTGTTTTAATTAAACACGACCAATGAAAAATTACGTTTTCTGAATGTTTTGGAAATGGAGGACATTAATTTTATTGATCCAATTTTGTGTTATTATTATTTTTTTATGTACATGTACTTGTAAATTTCATCCGACATACATGTATACACATACCGTATCAAATTGATTAATGCATAACAAATTTAGAAAATATGTCAAAGTAATTTTAAGCGACATTCATCAAATTTTGACAGATATTTGCAATGTTCTGCCTCATTAACTTTGGTTAAATTAAAGAGTATACTAGTAGATATTAAATAAATACTTATTTTGCACATACTATTATGTTTTACATAGGAAAGTCTGTTTGTTAGATCAAGATTTAGTCCATTGTACGAATAACTTTAAGTATGACATTATTATGAAATATTGATGTCAACATAGACATGATTACTATTTTATTCTATCTTTGGAAAATAAAAAATTAGTCTACATTCTTCACAAGAATCACAATTTACAAGAAATCCATTTTCACGTCTGGTATTGTTTGGGAAATAAATTCCTTTCACCCAATTAATAATGTTTCTTTCATGATGACTGAATGTGAAATATGGTTATTTTGAAAAAATACATCATATAACAAAGCATCACTTTATTTGTGGGCGTGAAAATGGACACAAAGGCCCCTCATTTTGACAGCTGAAAATTTAGTTTGAATTACATCACAAATGTTTATGTCTTTGTCATTAGGCCACAGTTACAGCTGCAAGGGTCTTTCATGTGCTGCGTAATTAGGCCTGTTTATTTGAACGTAGGTGTGAAATGAACGCTGGAATGTTTTCCCCTCTATGTTCTGAGACTGGAGTGAAATCTGAGAATAATGGCTGACTTGCATGTTGTAGTGTTGTTTAGTGTCGTGTGTTGAACTGTAGGAATAGAAGGCGTACATGATTCAGCTAGAGGGGGCAGTATGCCTTTGAATATATAAATTGGCTTAGTACGTCACTAGGGTAGTATGACTTTAAATAAATACTCAATTCCATCAGTACGTCATTAGCGTAGTACGACTTTTAAAATATGCTGAATTGAATCGGTTCATTAGGGTAGTATGACTTTAAATAGAGACTATATTGGATCAGTCCATTTATAAATCAATCTATTTTTAGTTGGGTTATAGATTCCATATTCAATATGTTTACAAGAAGTATATCATGCTCCTCTCCCATTACAAGCATTACAACAGAAAGTCACTGAATTGTGGGAAAGCTCCTTTAAGAGACTGAAATGACTCATATTCCTTATGAATTCACTGAAATCAGTGTCAGCTGAAATATACAGGGACATAGCTCGCTACATGGAACAAAGGCTGTGCTAGTCTACAGCCGCTTACATTCGATAACATGTTTTCTAACAAACATTAATTTCCTATAAACAATGATAAGCATAATGTATTTCATATATTAACCTCCCGCAGTGTTATATATTGTGTGTACAAAAGTATCACACACAAAAATACGATTTCGAGAACAGAGCGGATTTTACTTCATCAATAATTGAGTATTCCGATAATTAATCAACTGTATGTCTCTATCAATACTGGGTGAAGTTGTTATACCAGCTGTTGTTAAATACAATATTTTGCATGTATGTCAGAGTAATATTCTGAATCATAATTACTAATATGGAATACAGAAATATATTATGTACTTGGGTTACTTAACTGGTATACAATCTATATCTAGTATCTTGCCCCAGTTGAAAATGTGACACTGACTTCAGAGGTCTTTCTCAGATTCTAGTATTCTGCCACTGTTGGAGGAGTGAAATGTTTTTTAAACATATTAAAAGGAATACATTTGTTATTTAAAGCCAAAGATCTGCCTCCATGTATTAAAAATCGTGAGATAAACAATAAATAAAATGTGAAATTATTGAAAACCAGCGAGGAAAATGTAGCTTGTTGGCTAGTATATGTGTGTAAACAAATCAAATGTACATACTTTCTGGTAAAAATACATTTGGTTATGAAATATCTCAATAAACTGTGATTGTATGCCTTTAAAGTATAAATGATAAATTTGTTATATTATGAACACATTCCATTAGAATATATCTTCTATTCTCTTCCCTATTATACAATCATACACATTAGGGTTAATTTTGTTTTACAACAACAACAACAGCTCTGCTGTTTAAAGGGTCAATAATTATTAACCAATGGTAGATATTCTATACTTATTGGGTACAAACTTATGGCACATACAACGTATATTTCCAAGTCTCACGAGATATCACAAGATTTGCTTTTAATCAATGGTACCTATATTATTTCTCATGGGGGCTGATTATATATTCATTGGCATGACTTCCATTAAATTTCTCAGGGTGGTTATATAGCTTATGGAAACTAACCCCAAGTTCATTTGAGAAAGGCATGAAATAAAATCCAATGAGAATTAGTAAGAAGAGCTTTTTGGCAGGTGTTAATTTGATAAGGTGTTTTATATAACAATTAATTTATTGTAAAATTAGAAACGGTTATCTTATTGCCAATCTAAGCACTAAATGCTTTCTTTCAAACAGTTTACAATTTTATTCTATATATACAGTATATTGTAAATTAAACAGGTGAAAATTAATCGATAATTGATGTGAAATTAAACTTTAATAAAATTAAATGAATTTGACAGTTTTTAAATGACAGAAACCATTATTGAATTTTGACAGAAATCATTAAACAAATATTGTACACAAATGTATTTCAGACAGAAAATGCTGTGATTTGAGCATGTTAAATAGCAAGGATTATAAAAGTCATCAAGTGAGTTGCAGTTAACATATTTACACTTGCACAAATTGACGCTATCAAAATATTTACCAAAATTGGCCATCTCTTAAAATGACATCACTGTTTGATATTAACCTCGAAGCATCAATGCCAAATTGATACTCAACATTCCACAGATCTTTCTAACCGTCAGAATCGCTAATAAAGTGTATTTCTTACAAAACATTTCCCCCTTGGCAAACACGCATTCAACTTAACATCAGTATTGGTTGATTTTTTTTTTCTGTTCGTTTCTGTCGACAGGTGTTACGTTAATTAATATTCAATGACGCGATCACGTGAGGGTCTCGTGACCACATGTTTCCTAGTGATTGCTAGCAAGGATGGCCAGGTCTTATCTGATCTATGCATGGATCACTATGCTCATCAATATCATGATGGATGATTTGCCGATAACGAACATATGATATATTTTTCCTAAACAGCAATTGTTGATTCAATGACTGAATAAATTACTGATTTACATAAGCAAGGTTAGCAGGTGGATATCACCAAAGCCTTTGATGAAAGTTGCTTCAGGCTGATAATTAATCAAGCATGTAATCGTAACAGTTCTAAATATATATGGCGAATGAATCAATTAAGAATACTAAGAATTGTTGGAATATTGGTCTGCAACAGATACAACAATAATTGATTCAATATACAAGTATTTACGTATTTAATTTTGATTATTTTTTTTGATGCATGAATGTTTTACTATGGTAATATTTCAAGATTGGTGTTATTATTTTCCAGATCTTTATTAGTTCCATTGACGAATGAATGTATAAATAGCTTTTTAAATAAAAAATTCTGCAATCATTTCTAGTATGGCCATGTTGGAGTTGAATTATTAAGGAACGTCTAAAAAATATTTGGATGTCTCTTGACAGTTTCATATGATTCCAAAACGTTCAATGATTGCTCACTTTATGGGAAATTGCACAAAAAACATTACTGCTGCGGAAATGACGGGCTTACCCAACATGTCTGTCTAATGTTCCGGATATTAGACACGTGGTTATATTCTTCCAATGGTTATATTTAGTCTTGTAATGGTAAATTATGTTCCGTGAATTCCATTTCCTCGCAATAATATTCCTGAACAAATTATTTTAATTCTAAGTCAACAAGCAGTTATTACGATGGTGTGGTTTTTTCTTTCATATTTTCCACAGTGGAATTGGCATAGAATAATTACTAGAATAATTACTAGAATAATGCAATAGTTACAGCTACAACTGAAATATTGTATGTTCTGCTGGTTTTTAGTTTTTATTATGAAGAAACGTAATTCTCAGAACTGAAAGTGAATGTTTTCTCAAAGCCATTTAACAGCATTTTGACCAAATAATAAAAAAATTTTAATTAAGAAAAACAAAAACAAAATCTAAATTTTGACAAAATTAACCAGAATTTAATTTCACTGTGAAGTGCTATGTGCGGAACAATATTAACACATTTTCATACCTAAAATACTATTTTAGCACGTCAGACCACAAAACCCAATATTTATGAGTTTGAATCCTGTAGGTAGGTTCAGAACGACAGAGAATCATTGTAAAGTAAAACAGTCGCTCTATGTCTGCTTACAAAAAACATAATTACCACCCAGGTATGAAATTGACTATATCTTGTATGTTTGACTGTAACATATTATTTTTGTGGGTTATCCTCCTACAGTAAACAGATCACTGCAAAGCCATTGAAATAGTATGAATAATGGAAGTCCTTGTATAAACATTTCTAGAATTGATGAAGTAGTTTATGCAAAAAACTTTTGATATTTTTTCATATTTCTACTTCTAAATTGGCAAATTTTGCAATCCGGGAGTTATGGTAGTATTCTAAATGTAACATCGAAATGAATTACGAATCTTTTTGATTAATTGAATCGCAGCACGAAGATAATTGACAATATGTCATGTTTTGACAGACGAGCATCAACGGCTGTCAGTAAACTAGCATCTTTCCTCTCATAAATGTGCAATCATGTTCATCAAACATATACTGTTTTCCACACGACTGATAACACTGACTTGGTCAATAGAACAATATTTATACGGTCAGCGATAATATAGCAGACCCTTGGATATGGAGAAACGCTTAATAACTCTGGGTATTTTATGTAGGCGAAAGGCAATCATATTTTCTCGGCTGTCGACATCTAAATTGACGCAAGAATCTGCTATTGATGACTGGGTTGGTTCATTTATCGACGTGCGTGATCGTTAGCCAGGAGATTGTTCGTGAGCGAAGTGTTTGGGTAATTAATCATCTTCGACAGAAATTGAGTTAATTGGTAATATAAGGCAGGCTGTAGATTCAGAAGAAAACATTAATGGCTTGTAATAAGTCTTAGTGAGCAAGGAAAGTTTTGGTAAAGAAATCGGTGATTCATGATATCAATTTCCTCGAAAACAATGCAAGCTTTTGGAAAATCTATTTTTACTTATATTTTCAAGATTTAATTACAAATACTATACATGTAGTTATATAAAGATCAATGTTACAATTAACAATGAATTCCAACAAATACACACGTACAACGATAATCAAATATTATTTGGCCACAATTTCCATCTTTTACATCAGCTGTCACCAAACGAGACACATTTACCCGTTTAAAATCCAAAATATCGGTTTTGCTGCAAATTGGAATATAAACATGACACGGACGTCATATATCGTTCCATAAGTTGTGATGTATATCTTCACAAGCCAAAGCGTGAGTCAGAACATAATCTATATGGAGTCAAGTTTCCGTTCGATATTTCTAATCAAATCATCCACTGGCGCTAACAAGCAAGAATATCATATCTCACGTCATTCAGAAATGTTTATCCTCCGATGTTGTACTGTAATTATTACTTTTTCAATGGCATGGTTTTGACCCAAAACCTTGAAATGATTCTCATATGCACCGGGGAGTTTCCATGGCACTCAGAAGGTCGGAGATGTCACAAAACTAATCAGAGAACTCTGAATGAGATATTACAGATTTTCCGCAACAAAACGGAATCTGGTGCTCATGATGGATGGGAATTGTGTTTGATATGGAAGCGGAAATATCAAAACTGCTAGAAATTTGGTATTGAAGTTGTTAGGAGGATTATGTTTTGAAGAGTGTATTGCAGCTCTGTTAAAGATTCACTTTCTTTTCAATTGATATATTATGTTTACTTGCGGACATTATTTCGTATTTGTGTACAAGCATACGATATCAAGATCAAATGTTGTGTGGATTTATTGATTTGTATAGAGTAAAGCAATATACTGTTACGATTGTGAAGTATAGGTTAGTATTCAACCATCAATATGATCAACCTATATAATTTACGAATGTTCATGTATTATGCTTTTAATCATGTTAATTATAGAATAGTTTATGCAAGATGACATAGGAATGACATTGTTCTTTATAATTTAGCCTATTATTATTATTATTATTAATTTTAAAAAAATTACATTGTTTATAACTACCGGTACTTGTCCTTGTCAAACTGCCAATTTAAAAAAAAATGTTAAAAATAAATAAAATTAAATTAAAATAATAATAATAAATATGTCCACTTCTAATGTGCTATATCCATACTAGTAAGCATGCTCTTTATTAACCCTCCACCTGCTGGATTAGGATTTATCCTGGGGACCTATTCTCGAAACGTTCTAACGATCGTACGACAATCTTAAAGATTTGTATAGTAGGATTATGAAAATATTACACACGTTCTTAGGCTAAGAAGATCGTAAAACCGGTCAATAGATCAGTTGGCACTCTTCATATTCTCAACTCTCTTGAGAGTATACAACCCAAGATGCGATTTCAGGCACTAGAAGGTTAATATTCACAATTCCATGTCATCCTACTGGGTACCCATTTACAGCTGTATGGACTGCATACAGAATTATAACAGTATATACATTGTAATTACAGAATTACATACCAGTACACAACTACAAGTTTGTATTTAACATTTTGTAAGAGATGTCCACATGGTATCATTAAAATATTTAAAATATACAAAATATAGATATTGTCTCCCAAGCCTTTAACAAGAACAAATAAAACTAACTGACTTTCTCATCAATGTTTGCAACAAAAGATGCCCAATAAATATCAGGGTAATTTACGATTCCATAATGACATTATAATGGGATCTTATGATTACAAAATGACTTTCTGATAGCAGCTTATTATTACATAATGACATTCTGATAGGAGGCTTAGATCTATTTCAATTTATGTGTGCAGCAATATTTTGATAAAGAATTTGTTCATGGCTAAACCATTTCTCATTCCTGGTAGAATTTATATTGCAGAAATCTGTGTGTACCATTCTTCATGTTCACAAGGTACTAAATATTTGCCAATGTGGTCGTTTAGATCACTTGCAGTATCGAAAAACCAGCCAGGTTCATGCAAATATTTTCTGAGTAGACTCATGGTCAAAGGGAAGCAACTCTTGGCCTGAATTGATGGCAAGACAAGATGGAGTTTGTTAGATAGATGCCACATCCTAGTGTGAAATAAAGAGTGGTAGAGAGTGGAATAAACAGTGGAATAAACATTGACAGGTGGTTTATTAATTCCTTTTAGGCAGACCCATGAAGTGTAACTTGATGTTGCGGTCATAGTCTGTGCAGAAAATATGAAAGTTATTTGGGCTCGGTTATTTGCATATTGATTGTGTGCAAAACTTCTATTTTTCATAAAAATATGAAAGAACGAAAATAGGAAAAGCATAGGAATAAAAAAAAAAGAAAAAAGGAAAAGTATTTGCACGTTTTCTAGGAATAATACAAAACTTAAAGATATACTGAAATTGAAATAAGAGCCTACTACTACATATTCTAGCTAAAGTATAAACTTATAATTTCTTCTGTATATATAAATGTATTTAATTCCTCTATGAATATAAATCTATTTATATTAAAGTACCCATCCACACACACATGCACACACACAAAAAAAACTTCACTCAATAATATATTCTCAATATTTGAGATCCAAGTATACACATTGTCATTTTTTTCATTTCCAGTCGTCACGGCATTGTCATGGAGACGGCGTCCTCAGAGCCAGAGCATCCCCCTGGGGGGCAACGTGACATTCCGATGCGAGATCAGTAACCGTGGCAACCGCTCCGTCATCTGGCACGATTCGGCCAATCACATCCTTTTCCAGACGGGTAATCGGTTCAACGCTCCGGACAGATACCGAATCGAAGGAGAGTTCAATTTAGTAATAACGAACGTCAGGAAAACGGATAATAAACAGTTTATATGCAATGTGAAAGATCTCGGACTAGAATCAGCTAATTTAACTGTATTATGTAAGTACACATTTTTCTCATAAAAATTTCCATTATGTTTCAATTCTATGCTATATTTTTTTTTCCTGAATTTATAATTTTTATAAATTTAACTTGATTTCGCCACGCATCGTTGAAATATTACCACAAAATAACAAATATCCACAAATTAACATGTTCAAGTTCTGAAAATAAAAAAATAAAGATGATAAGATAACTTAATGTCCATATATGTTTTATGTAACAGATGGAATTTTAACATGGAAATAAGTCACATATTATCCTTCATGTTTCAGTACCGCCGGAACGGCCCACAATAGAAATGATTCCGACATCACAGCCACTGAAAGAAAATCAAATTCTCATTCTGAAGTGTAAATCTAAAGGGGGAAACCCAAATCCGACCATCCGATGGTTAAAAAATGGACAACTGCTAGTTGACAATATTGTAAATAGCCCCGCCCCTATGATAGGGGGCGAGTCATCTAGTCGCTTGACCATTGCCTTGGACAGGACTGACCACCAAGCTAATTACACCTGCCTCGTGTCCAATCAGGTTAACGAACAGACTCCTTACGGAACATTCCAGGAACTTCAAGTTCAGTGTAAGTATGGCGGTGACAGACATGTTTTAACCTTCTTCTTAAAAACGGCAACTCAAGATGCCCCCCCCCCCCCCAACCCCTTCCAATTGTCTATGGATGGAATCCAGTACATATGGAGTAGAATGAATATTTTTACAATTATTTTTTTACATTTTTTATTGGGATTTAGAGCCTTTTTCAAGATTCTTTCACTTATGTCACGGATTGTCAGCTTAAGGCAGGAGGAAACCTGCAACATCCACAGCGCTGAATGTTGCAGTAAACCTACAAGCACTGGCTGGTATTGACAGACCAAGGATGATAACTGCATTGCCACGGTACAACAGTTGTTAATTTGTCTCTCAGATGTGGTGTGAAAGGTTTCTGTGAAGTTGTGTATAATGGCTACATTTATATGGTTAAAAACTGGGAGGTTTGAATCCTGTGTGAAACCAAGGGCATATAACTGGACGAATACAATAGAGATTAATTAATATGTCATCTTAAAATGTACACTATTTAGCACATTTTAGCTTGGGTTCTTCTACAGTTTACTCTGGATTACTAGTATTTGAAAACTTGATTCATCAAACAACTTTAATAATATCTCGATTTAAAAGAATAGAAAATTTAAATATTTAACTCTCTCCATGCCAGAGGCAACCATAAATGCCCTTAAGAGCAGTGTCGGTGCCTAATCCAGCCGGGAGAGGGTTAAAGAAGGTTACATGGACATGTATTTAGGAACGATTCATTAACCACTAAGTTTATAACAAATATTTTTTTCTGGTGTTTATGAATATGATGGATTTTTGCATGTGATTTATTTAATTAATTAATCATCCATGTTTCAGATTCCCCACATATTACATTCTCACCGTACGATCAGCTCAATGTGCGCTTAGGAAGAGACGCAGTCCTGCATTGCAACGTCGACGCGAACCCTCCCGTGACATCTGTCTCGTGGAGAAAAAATGGAAATGTTTTACCAGGTATGTAAAACATAAATATCAATCGTAAAAAATTGCGAATTCTTGGGTGTACATCTGGGGATGTCCCTTGGTCGATCAGAGCACAGGTGCCCGTCACAAATATTGGATACCCTCATAATATAATAATAACACTGCCTGTATTATATTACTAGGGTATACAATATATTATTTTAGTAGGGTATCCAATAAATGTCGTCACAGGCACCTGTGCTCGGATCAACCAATATGTGTGTAATAATTTTGAAAACTGAATGAATCATCATCAGTAAAATCACAAGTATCTATGTGCCTCAAAAATTAAACTAAGCGGTAGTAAAATATACAATCGAAGAAGTTTCTTACAAATTGATTGAAGCGGTAGTAAAATATACAATCGAAGTAATATCGTGAATATTTATGTTGGTTACAAATTGATTGAAGCGGTAGTAAAATGTATCCCTTTATACCACGAAATTTCAGAACCTCATTTTTTAATGTCAAATCTGAATGATTTGTTGCAGGAACACTTACAAGAAGAGAGTTTAGCCCAACTAAGAAGGAAGATACCGGAGAATATACGTGTATTGCAGACAACTTTGTAAACGGTCCGAGGAATGGCACCATTACTCTCAATGTCAGGTGTAAGTAAAACATGATTTTTTTGAGTCATTTTCCTGCAGTTTGAATTTATTGGAGGCAATACAGTAATGTGTATGTTTTAATAAGTGCTGTTTCAACACACAAAAAATCCACAAATTTTATTAAAAACTATTGCCATAATGACGCTACAGATGTTAAGAAGCAAACGAGCATTTATTATTTTGAATTTTAAATTATTTTACTATTTATTATTTCTTGTTATGGGTGGAGGGTGTATTAATAAATTAAAGAGGCAACCTATTGTAATATTTGAAAAATATGCTTGAAAAATTTAAAATATTAAATTTACATTAAACATAGTTACATTAAACACAAACAAACATAAAATGAAGACAGAATATCTATTTTCAAACACATAAAAAATTATAAATCATTCTTTATAATAACTTTCGTCATGATATTAATTTACACATACCACTAAAAACAACTTACTAAAGGGAAGCAACTCTCGTTTCTCCAGACCCTCCCGTAATAACGATCCCCGGAACGAGGACGGTCGAGGAGCATCAGAGCGTCAACATCACATGTGTCATCGACGCCAACCCACCTCCATACCAGACCCATTGGGAGAAGATGGGAAACGGTCAAGAGTCCGTCCAGAACGGTCCATTCCTGGTGTTTAACCGCATCAAGCGCGAGAACGCAGGCAATTACACGTGCCGCGCTTGGAGTCGACTCCCGATGTCTGGCGAAGACGCCATTGATGCCATGGAACAAGGCTTCACCTACATCAACGTGGAATGTATGTGTTTTACCAAATATCCTGATAGAAACATTTAAAGGAACGCATGTATAGTAATAACAATAATAATAATAATAATAATAATAATGTGAACATTTATATTGCGCCAAATCCATGCTCAAAAGTTTGCTCATGGCACTACATTATTACCCCGGTCAATGGATTTGTATCCCCTCAATTCCTTCTCAACTCCCTGGGGAGTATGCAAACCAAGCTGCCGTTCAAGGCGCTACTAGGTTATCATACACATGTCCACCTCATCATTCTCTGATGGATGAACAGAGGCATTTTCAAACTAAGCCACTTGCCCAAGCTTAGGTGACACCACAAGTTTTCCAGCCTGTAATTCAGTGTGGGGCAGGAACGAATCCTAGTTCTAATTCTCAGGTTCTTGGTCACCCATCCACGAACCAGCCGAGCTTGAACGTGCTTCATTTAAATCTAGAAATACACAGGACCATGTGCCAAGACACTAGTAATAGTAATATAACATGATATTGCCACTGAGCAGTTTTTTTAACATCTCCAATGGAATTACTATGCCCAAATTCAACTGTATGATACAACGAATACAAATAGATATTGTGTAATTACGTAAATGAATATAGAAAGTATGTCAACGTTATGACATCTGTTTATTGATGCTGTTTATTGACAGACAAACCTGGTAGTGCGTTTATCAAGCCAGTCAGTGACTACAACATCGGAGACCTCGTGGACTTAAAATGCTCAGCAACACCTGAAGGTATGTAATAGGCGCAAACAAAAGATTATTTTCAGTATTGTATTTGCTCCATTATTTCAAGGAAGATATAAGTGAAAGAATCTTGAAAGCGGCTATAAACCCCAATTCAAAAAAATTAAAATTAAATATAAATAAAAAATCAAGGAAGACAACACAATACGGAAATATTAATTTATAAACAAATATATTGAAAATTGTCCATATATAAACTACAATGATCATTTTAGAACATTATGAACATTATCTTCAATTTGATATTGAATTTTTAGAATTTTTATAAATATTATTTTCATGAAAATTGTTAACGTTTGTTGTTTAAATATATGCATTAAGTTAAATATATTAAGATTCTGTATATGAGGCTTAATTTAAATTGATCAACCAGTGAGGTCTCATTAGACCTCAGGAATTACAAGTCTAAATTTAGAATTGGGGAATTTCCCTTCGTCAGGTTCTCTCTGAAACAAGAGAATTATGTACAAGTTTTGACCAGGTAATTATATCCTTAACGAAAATGGCAGACAACAAATGAAAAGGGGAGATAACCAACTACAATAATGACCATTAAATTATAGTAAAAACAAATTAATGTCATATTTTCAGGCTTCCCTCGTCCAAACTACGAATGGAGGAAAAATGGTGTGGTTCAGTCACAGGAGACGTCAACATTCCGTATCCAGAGAGCGCGACTGTCACATATCGGGGAGTACGTGTGTACCCCATACAACAAGGTTGGACGTGGCACACCGAACAGAATCTCGCTGTCCATCAACGGTAGGAATATAGCCTGAAAAATACAATTTACATATCATACTTTTCCATGTATAGTATGCTACAATGTATAGAATGCGCCAAAGCAAAAACAATCCTGGAAAATACTTAATTTCTAGGTATAATACGCACCCCCCGTGTGAGATGTCAGATTTGGGGTTAAAAAGTGCGTAGTATACAAGGAAAAGTATGGAAATTGCCATGTCAAAGAAAAAATGGCAGCTATAGTATGACCAAAATAAATATTAGTACTAATACTAGTATTAATACTAGTAAATAAATAAAAGAAAAATAATACCAAAAAAAGTTTAAATATGTTTTTTTTTCATGTGTAATTTTGTTACGATTCATTATAGAGATGTTACACATACATACAAAACATTCATGAGTTGTCTCCCCCTTTCCACAGAGCCGCCCACGCTGACAGAAAGTCCGAGCAACAAGGAGCTCCACGTGAATCTCTCCGACCAGGTGGTCCTGACGATCAAGTGTGTAGCTCGCGGGCGACCGTCGCCCACCATCACGTGGTTCAAGAATGATGACGACGTCTCCTTGACGACCCTGTACCCGAGCTACTACATCATCGAGCAGACAAACACCTCGGTCGACATGCACAGCTTCCGAATCACCAATGTTTTGTACTTCAGAGGTGAGCCTTGACGATCGAAATGTCAGTCAGTCAACTGGGTGTCTTTTTTCGTCCATTAATTTAACCTTCTCAATGCTAGTGTTGCAAGATTCATATATAAACATATAGGAGTTATGACTCGTAGTGCTGCGATCGCTCTGTGGAACAGAGGGGCAGCATGGTATGAATATTTATTAATTCAGGGGTGAGTTTTGACGAAATGCCAATAATACTGAGGGTAAATTTTAAAGTCCATTAAACTTTGTAATGCTAGATGCATCGAGATGCCATATTGAACAGCAATTGTGATTATTTCAACTAGGGAGAGGTGTGCACACAAAAAGAGCTCTCACCACCATGGGGAGTATATATGTGTCCAATGTTCAACTCGGACTAATATATTTCCATGCGATGGTTGGGGGAAGTGTGCATACTAAAATATTTTTCAATACCACAGGGAGTACAATTTCAACTTGAATAATTTATCTAATTCATGATGCGATGTCTGTAGAGTGGCAATGCAGTTATCATCCTTGGTCTTGTCAGTACCAGCCGGTGCTTGCAGGTTTACTGCAACATTCAGCGCTACGAATGTTGCGGGTTTCCACCTGCCCTAAACTTGAAAGCATCTTGAAAGCTGCTCTAAACCCCAATTCAAAAAATAAATAAAAAGAAAAGACCAATTCTTCTTACAAATTGTAAACATTTTAAATGTTGTCGATTAGCACATCTAGTTTCCGATCGCAATTGTCATCATGTTTACTATTTCCATATAGTAGCATCTATAAATAGTAGTATGACGTCATGACGTCACACACGGTCAGAGCTCCTAATTTGCATAATTATTAGTCAGGCAAAGTAGCATGATACACGAAAGATCTGTATACTTGCTTATTCTCATAAACTTACTTGAATGACATTCATATTACTGGTTATGTCAAGGTAATTTGGTGACATTTTAATAAATACTATGTTATTTTACATTTTTGCAAATAATATATGGCAAAATAAGGAATAGTTTTAGAAAAGAAATGGCAAAAACAGTCTAAATAATGTCCATATTCAACTTTCCATTAGAAGATGAATCTAGTTTTCAAACACAAAATTGTCATGTGCATAGTAGGAACGTGTAATTTCAACAAAGTAATATTGAATGTAGTAAATATTTGTTTTTATATTTAGACAAAATTTACAAATGGCAAACTATCCGTCAGAGAGTTGATATATGTCCAGATATTGTAAGATATTGATATATGTCCAACCCAATCATGTCAGCCAGAATCGCAAGCTACGTGAAGACCCGTGGGAATTTATGCTGACAGAGATATCGAGAGATGGGATCTTGAGGACTGATTAAAAGCCAAATAGATGTCTGTACCACATGACCGAACTCTTGGGAAGAAAGACATATATCTACAACCCATTTGAAGAAATACAGGTATCTACAAGTGTATCTTAAGTGCCCAAGAGAGCAAGTGATTCTACCCAATGTATATCTTCAATTCTGGAGGAAATAAAGCATCTCTCTCTCTCTCTCTGGTCCCATGCATTGCACGGCTGACCGCTCAGGTTAAAGTGAAGCACGTCGAGTTCGGCTGGTTCGTGGATGGGTGACCGAGAACCTGATCGTATCTAGGATTCGTTCCTACCCCACATTGAATTACAGGCTGAAAAACTTACTCCGGCCTACGGATCAATGACAATGTGCATTTATTTCACCTTCTTGACTCCCTGGACAGTATACAACCCATGCTGGCATTTAAGGCGCTAGATGGTTAACATTCGCATCTCCACCTCATCCGACCGGGTGAAATATATACCATTTAAGCACCTCATAGCTAGATGAAACTCTATATGTCATACAAATAATTCATTTGGATTAATCCATTGTACAAAAGGTTATTTCTTTGAGGCTTACATTTCATTTGATAGATATGAATACGAGACATATTTGACAGCTGATTAAAACTATAATACCAAAGGCAGGCACGTACTTCCTGTAGATCTGACAATGCTTATCCATTGTATGTGATTCGTTCCATCATTGATATGCGATCACATTCAAATAGTCTAATGGTTTCCGATAAGTTGTTGTCCAATTATGGTGATCATGTGCCGCACTATCCTTGCACTAACCTGGTGATTACTTGCGTGGGGTATCCCAATGAGCGGCCACTGGTGTCATGTTCAAGGCAGTGCATGGATGTATAGAGAATAGAGAATTAACTAGATGGTGAAGCTAAGCTGCCGTCTACGAATGTGTCTTCGACGTGATTTTCGTGATATATCACACACATTTGAGCAATATAACCCAATGAAATTTAACCAGATATTTTCCAAATTAAAATCAGAACTTTTGTAAACTGAGGCATTAATTAGTTGTTGCAACTTCAATGTAATTGCTAGTTAGTGCAAAAGCACGGAGGTATGCGAACGCGTATTTGTATGAGTGAGTGACTATACGCAATGATGCCGCATTGGTTATACCTTCTTTTTTTAAAACCTTTTTCACCATACCTTTTTTTCTTTCTTATATGTAGACAATATTCTCTAATAAGCCTAGCTAGGCTGGGTACATGCTCTTTTAAACCAGACCACCCTTTGTATATCAAATTTTATTTAACATGTACTAGACACTTTAATAAACATTCTTCTTCTTCTTCTATATTTCAAAGGGCAAGGCGTAAAACCCGGCAAGCCGAGTTGCAAAGTCCACACAGCCAAGCACACATGTTCTCGTCACACACAACGCAGCGGCAAAATAAACTGGCATCTGCTCATCTGCAACATTGCCGTAATGCTATCAAGAGCGCGCCATCAATAATTACACTTCATCTCACTAGTCACTTACATCAAGTAATGTATCATGAATTCAGTACTAACTTACATGGATAACACGTTATTGTTGTCAACACGACTGTTACAATTAATTGCGTAAAATAAACTGATCCGTTGCAAGTTATGTCCTTTAATAGCGTCCTTTGAAAACAGTTTAAATAACTGTACATCATGTTCCAACTCGAACAAATAGCCACGACATGGGCATTGCTCTCGGATGAACTATACATTAATCATTCAGAATTATTCTGCATGCCTAATAACGTGTATATGCCAACGAGAAGCATCACGCATGTTCAGTAGAGAGCTTTGAGGCATGATAGAGACAGTAGGAGCAGTCAGTAATTGGAACCTACTTGGGACCCAGCAAGGATAAGTAACAGATTCAGACCTTACAGTGTCGTCACCTTGAACACAGCAAGGATAAGCGAAACAACCAGAATTATGAAAGTGGGCACATTGAACCGAGCAAGAATCGTATCGGGTTCACACGGTTGAGTCGTCACCTTGAATTCAGAAGAGATTTTAGTGGTCATCGAGCTTGTCTTTTGTAACGGTGTTGACAACTGACGTCTGGTAACGGTGTTCACAGCTGATCTATGGATACGGTGTTCACAGTTGACCTCTGGGGATGGTATTCACAACTGAATTCTGGTAACATAACTGAACTCTGGTAACGGTGTTCACAATTGTATGCAATTAAAACGTGGATTATTTATGTGAAAATATTACATCATTATCCTGTCATACAGAATGTCATACTGTCTTCAAATTTGCCTTCATTGCCCCGGAACAAAACTAAAGCATCTGAGTTGTATTTTTGCTCTGATTGAACTGAGCGCATAAAAAGTGGCCTTCGCCCAAACACGTTATTTCATATTCCAGGATTGTATTCATACTCGGAATGAACTAGAGCTACATAACCAATTTTAAAATTGCAATCGCTTAAACACGCAATACCATGTCCCAGTGCAGAGAGGAAATAGAGCATATTGATTGCGCAAACGGAAGTGCATGTCTTCCGTGACTTTAGTTTGAAGAATTCCATTGATGGAATGATTGTAGTTGGTGGATGCCGGTAGACGGGTTGATCAAATAGAGGAGGGATGATTAGTCATTATCTCGCCAACTGTCGGAGCGGAGGGAGTGGCAATCATGCGCTTGGTTAAAGTAGGCAAGTCTTCGCAGATCTACATTGTGAGGCGTCTGCGCCCCATCACTTTCGTCATGATATCAGAGTGAGCTAACACGCTCAGTATGTCTAATTCAGAAGATACATTGACATGCTCATACGTTATTTCTTATTCTCTGTCTCTCGATGTCGTCGCAAATGGTTGAAGGATTCCCGCATCGACGATAGACTCTATAATCACTCACTCGCTGTCTCTGTCTCTTGTCTGTCCCTCATTAATTGTTTGTACGTCATTTCCTGCTGCAGTAAAAGCATGGAGTCCACCCTAATTTACTCCCAGACTACAGTAAGACCCTTTCCTCTAGCGTTAGTCAACATGCGCACGTACACTCATATATACACGTATGCGCACACTCACACCACATGTACATTCGCTTGTCTACTCGTTCAGACTATGCCATTTCAGCGTAAATTGTGCACCCTGCAAGTCTTGATATAAAGCATTAACGCATCACCCGAAGTTATCCTTCTCATAGACATTCAGTCAAAAATAGAATATAGATGTAATCAGAAATAACTCATAGTTTTGTTAGTCTTGCAAACGCCATTATTTCTTGGACATGACATCACATAGCGGTATCAGAGGTGCTTGTATAGTGGTAACATTGGCATCAGAATGACTAGTATATAAGAATATTTCCTCCCCCTTCACCCCCCCCCACCCCACCCTCCTATCCCCCGGACACAATTCCAACCCTCCCCTCGCACACGTATACACACTGTCGCAAATACTTGTCCAATGGTGGTGATGGATCCCGTATATTTCGGGAATGCCCGTGTTCACTATATTTCTATTCGTGGTTGAAGTTAGTATATTGAGCTGCATCAACTTACACTGGAACGTAACATTTGGTAGCATCATACGAGAATGTCATTTAGCATTCACAGCCAATGGTAAAGTCACGATGTATCCCATGAACTAAGAGGTAACTTCCTTTTGTTAAGTTGACACAACTACGGATTTGTTGACGTTAGGGTTTGGTTGTTGAATGGTGGTTAGCCGTGTTGAGGTGTATCCGTTGTTCTCGTTTGAAGACGTGTTCACGCTGGACTTTCCTATACTACTGATCATAATCTTCTGATATTCACCGAGTTGTACATGTACACTATGTGTATACATGTATGCGTTATCGAATAACAACCACTTCTTGTGTATACATGTATGCGTTATGGAATAACAGCCACGCCTTGTCCATCGTGTGTGTGTGTGTGTGTGTGTGGTTGTATGTTTGTTTATGTGTGTGTGTGTGGTTGTATGTTTGTTTATGTGTGTGTGTGTATGTGTTTGTGTGTTTGATTGTGCGTGTGTGTGTGTATGTGTGTGTGTTTTATGTGTGTGTGTGTGCGTGCGTGCGCGAGCTCTTGCGTACGCCTGTGTACTTGTTTTGTTTGTTTGCTTTTTGTATTGCTTATTTATTGATTTTTAATTTATTGATTTTTTTTTTATTTATTGATTTTTTTCCCAACTCATATGAAGCAATATTATGACCTATTTTCGTTAACTTGGACATTTATTATTATTTGAGATCGGATTTATTGAGATCGGAAATGTGCACATTGATATTCAAATAAGTGTGTTTTTTAATGTAATTAGTGATTAAAAACATTTAAACCATGCACCGATTTGGATAAAAAATGAAAGTGTGCTGCAAAAGTACAATAATATGTATATTCGTCTATCATTTAAAGTGTTAATCCCCAATGGTAGGCCTACATAAACAAATTACACCTACTTGTATAAACACTAGTAATTCGATTATTATTTATATTTCATTACGATTGAAGCAAATGTATTCAGTTACTATGACAACAAATAACGCGGATGCTCTTAGGATAAATCGATTTTCTTCATCCTATTTATTTTTCTTCAATAAACTCGATTGATCGTTTACATTTTTAAAGTGTCACAACAGCTCATCATAGAAATGCTTTCAGTTTGTCGAACCGATATAATTGAGCGGTCTCTGGAAGATTTAACTGTAGCTTATAGAGCTTGAGAAGAGCGGAATTGTATGAATAATTGATGCACGAACACATTTTTGTAAATTACTTCACGGTGTATCGCCTACAGACGGTCTAGTAAGACTGTACGACGTCTTACGTGACGCTCGTGACGCTCGTGATGCGTTTGATATTTGACCTAGAGTCGACGTTAATATGCCAGGCGGGGTATTACGGACATATCGACGCTATTATCCAATATTCGAGAGAGTGACCACACGTCGCATAGTAATATAATTATTAACGAGTATATATGCAACTAACAAAACATAATTATTGTTGTTTGATGGGAGATGGGATGTACCTCGATCGACAAATGAAAATAACTACATAGCAATGTCCGAGTCAGTATGATAGGTGCATGCATGTATACAGTCACCTATCTCCATTCTTCTCTCCCTCTCTCTCACTTCTCATTGTATAGTTAATTAGTTCACCGTCACGTATGGGTGAAAGATTCCCTCTGTGACGTAAAACAAAAATTCACACACTCGCACACAGAAGGAGTCTCCTTTAAAAAAAAAGATGAAGTTAATCCATTATGGGCCACCATACATATTTCATTTGACATTTTGACGGAAACTCGAAATATAAAAAAATCCAAAATATCCGCCAGTGCAAGCAGGAATTGACGGCAATCGGATTACTGATGATTTCTTTCGATGGTTTATTGTTGAGAAAGTAAAAATACTGTTTCTAGTATGTATTAATGTTCAGCTTCAACGAGGAAATAAGAAAAGAAAACAGTGTTGGCGTCATGTATTGAGGGGAGCAGCGTTATTTTCTTACTACCGAAAATTCCTGACGCCAGGATATGTACTTTAGGCGGATCCTGAAATCCATAATAAATTACACCATGTTCAACCCATCATTGGATTGACACCGTTGTCGGGGGTATATTGTCGCCAGGACGAGACTGTCCTGCGACGATGCCGCATCGGTCATACCTTTTTCACCCACTCTTACATTTTAAAGGGCGAGGATAAACCTC
>JAUTBT010011303.1:0-16449 GCA_032361225.1 Lepetodrilus schrolli
TGTGTGTGTGTGTGTGTGTGTGTGTGTGTGTGTGTGTGTGTGTGTGTGTGTATGTATGTATGTATGTATGTATGTATATATTTGTCACATTTACCGGATTTAGTACATAATCATGACAATATTAAAGTTTTCATTGTTAAAAAGTGGTTAATATAAGTTTAAATTTAGCAATTAAATTATGGACTTGTGTACAAGTACAAGAATGGATAAACAGAAAAATTGGAACTAATCTAGTATTTGACAAACAAAGAATAATACTTGGCTTCCACAAAGAAACAATGTTCCAATCAATCTGATTGTCCTTATTATTAAAAAACAGAATATGAAAAATAATATTCCCCTTTTTCCACTTGTCCAGAGTGATCTGAAAACGTACTACCATATGTCTCACTATATGTATTTTACAAAATGCGAAATTGATAACTTTGTGAAATTTTTGTCACCTATGACATACAAGCCAATGTTACAGTTATCTTGTCTTATCCATAGTATGTGAAAATATTGTATTTATTTGTGATGTGATGATAAAAAATAAAATGATGGACACTAATTAAAGGGTGCAAATTGGGCTTTGAAAGGATATATATAATGCATGCTTGATATTAGTATATATAAAAATATGTTCCTTACCCTTCGAACGTTTTGTGAACAGTCCTATAACGATAAGAAGGTAAGCATGTTAACAACACGTCACATATTATAGATGAATACAAGAGATGACAATAACATATCGCATTGATTTTGTGAATAAAGTTAATATTTGAGAAAGAATGCTGAATAGAACCTGGTAATTTATGCACTCATCATACAAAAACACGACTTGAAATTGTGCCACAGATCTGCGACGTTTTCCACAAAGCGCCTACAGTGTTGTGAGACGAATGGTAAACGAATGGTGACCTGTAGTGCTATGATAGTTGGGTGGAATAGATACCTGGCCACAAGATCATGAAGCTTTTTATTAGGATTTCATTCTCGTTTTGTTCACAAATCCATTTTTAATTTTTAATTTTTAATTGGGGTTTAGAGTCGCTTTCAAGATTCTTCCACTTACATCACGACTTGTCAGTTTAGGGCAAGAGGAAACCCGCATTATCCGTAGCACTGAATGTTGCAGTAAACCTGTTAACACCGGTTGGTACTGACAAGATCAAGGATGATAACTGCATTAAATCTCGTATCAAATTCCAGGCAGTACAAGTGATACTAGAATATCCAGAAATGTCCAAGAAAAAGTTTCAGCCCCTGAGATTACGAAACATTGTACAATTTCATTCTCAATTCAAAGTTTTGTTCACAAATCCCCATATAGAATTTGAGCTTGAGCATGAAATCCTACTCGAAAAAAAGTTTTGTAATCTCGGGGCAGAGACGTGTTAGATCGAGTCCTCTTACCTGATCAAGGGACATGTGACTTTTTGATCGCTTCCTGCTCCCAGAGATGTGCAAGTCCGCCCCGGACTCCGACATTGACATCTTTGTCCGAGTCAACATCGGTCTCTGCCAGTCGCCATTGCACGTCATCATCTCGTGGATAGGACCTGGGTCGGTCAAGGTCGTCAGCAACGAGCTCGTGTTCGAGAGGTTGCTGTCTCCAGATTGACTCCAGATACTGGTCCTATCCAACTGTTTGGCAGGACTCGCAAACTTCTTGTTGCCGATGGTCGTGCTGATAGCTCCCGTCTTTGAGAAGTTTGGCGATAGGTTGAGACGCGCTAGCTTAACAACCGGGGAAATCGTCTGCTTGCCAAGAGGAACGAATCTCTGAAGATGCCCTAAAGGCTTGCTGGCATTTACACCCTTATTGAGAGAGGTGAAAGGTTCGTTTTTAGAGTTGGCCGTACTGATGTTCATCTGTCGAGTGGATGATTTCAGACCCTCAGAACTTGAATTCGATTTGACAAGCAGGTTCTTCCCGACACTTCTTAATTTAGTTCCTGTTCCCGACGCTTTGGCCGTCGGGGAACTGGACTTTCCCGAAATGGGCAGGCGACACAACATTTTGATCCGAGATTTCACACGTTTCTTCTTGACAACAATCGCCGGTATATCAGTGTTGTTGGGTTCGTATGTTCCATGAATAAACGCCACCTCTGTATTCTCTTCCTGTTCAGACTGGCCCTGTTGCTCTGGTACATTTTGCTGTTCTACCTGCTCTGGTAGATTTTGTTCCGATGTACTTTCCGGTGCGTACGGCTCAAATCCGATTTGACCACATGTTCTTGTATCGGTAATGACCCCATCGGTCGACCCGAGATGTTCGCTTGACTGCATCTGAGCTTGATCAGACATCACCACATTTCCGGCCTGGTCCACGGTTCTTCCGCTGCGTCCTTGGATATTTCCCGTTGTCAGAGAATCGTCGCACTCCACCGTCACCAGACCCGCGAACTCCAGAGTCCTCCGGTGCCCGCCCTCACTGATCCTCCCCAAGGGTATCGCCACATATTCACTCTCGCCGACACATTTAGGCGAATCTTTCCACGACACCGGAGGACTGAAGAAGTACCCGTCGCTCAGCGAGCCAGCGGCATTTGTCGAACGAGAACTCCGGCTCAGCATACCAGAAGCATTCGATGACCGAGGACTCCGGCTCAGCATACCAGCAGCATTCGATGACCGAGGACTCCGGCTCAGAATGTTGGGTCTCCGCATGATGGGTGAGGTTGCCAGTCTGATGATGCTCTGCAGTTTGTCGAGTCTCGGGGAGGTCGCGGCTAGTTTCGGCGAAACCATTACGATGCCTCGCCTCGGACTGGCCTGCTTGACCGGTGTGAGACAGCCGCTGGGTAAGAAAGGTTCAACAACAGTTACGCAGGCAGACCCTGGAATCATGGGCACCGGTCGGGCGTTTTTTAACATAATGTTCTTCCCATCGGGAGACGTCGTCAAGTCGAATTGCTGATTGTTTAGAATGATGGTTGGGTCACTCAAAATGTCAGTGTCTGTTATTGTGGTTACAGTGGCCGGAGAAGCTTTGCTTTCTTGAGACGAGACGAGCGGGAATGCGAAGCGAGACAGCGAGTTTTCAGCCAGGAGGTCAAAACTCATCTGCGTATTGGACGAGATGAAGGTCTCAGATGGCGGGTACGGGCGGATGTTGTGCACCGCCGAAGACAGAAATACGGGCTGCGGAATCGGAACTGCGTCATCCTCGGAGGAGGCAGGGTGAGCTCGGACCGAGAGGATGCTTCCAGGAAGTGAGGTGACCGTCTGGAGAGGATGGGAATTGACCGCAGGAACGGAACTGACCGCAGAAGATTTCGACGCGTTTGCACAAACAATATGACTAGGCAGAGACATGCTGCAAGACACAGATGAGTTGGAACTGGACACGCAGTCTGCATTACTGATACCAGGTGGAGTTACTGTTGGACACATTGTCAAACTTTGAGAACTCCTCGACGTCCTGCAACAGGAAACACGGTCATGTAAAACAGCAGCGTCTGATGAAGACTTTGATCCAAAAGAACCTCCAGGATCACCAATACTGGCTTGAGTCGCGATCTGATTACAGTTTGTACTACCGAATGAAGAACTAGCACTATCTGATGTCGCGGAACATACAACAGGATCGTGCGACACAGCAATGTCTGGTGGAAATTCCGAACTCGGCCCAGCCCCTGCACCAGAAGTACAAGCCGAGGTGATCACGGACACAGCTGGGATAGCACTGAGAGGCAGGGTCTGTTCACATACGATCATCTGTTCCTTTGAATACGTTCTGATGATCCCGTCCTCCTGTATGGTGATGTTCACACCGCCGCACACACTTTGCACTACGGGGGCCTGGACTGCAGGCGTCTCGACTACAGTTTGCATATTTGACAAATGAGATGTTTTCAGGAAAATATTCTGTAACGCCACTGGTAAATGCACTTCAGGTTTGTCGGAAGTCACTGCTGTGGGGGAGACCTGTCTTACAATCTGTCCGTTCTGTTGTGGAAGAGCACAGGCCTCTGCCAACACTGATAAATTTCCTAACAGCCGAGTATTAGATGTCCGTGAGTGGGCAGCAGGGTAGTGACAACTCAAGGTTGTTGACGATAATGTGTTCTGGTTGTGGGTTGTGACGTAACTGGGTCCAGATTGATGTGGAGGTGTAGAGAGAGATGGAGAAGACGGAATAACTGAGGGTTGCTGGGTAACTGCAATATCCCGGGTAACTGCAATGCCCCGGGTAACTGCAATATTCTGGGGAACTGTATTATGCTGATTAACTGTGGTATGCTGTGGAACTGCAATATTCTGAGGAACTGTATTATGCTGATTAACTGAGGTATCGTGTGGAACTGCAATATTCTGGGGAACTGTATTATGCTGATTAACTGAGGTATGCTGTGGAACTGGAATATTCTGGGTAACTGCATTATGATGATTAACTGAGGTTTGCTGGGGAACTGGAATATTCTGGGTAACTGCATTATGCTGAGGAACTGAGGTATACTGTGGGACTGCTGTATGTTGGGTAACATGTCCAACACCACCAGTGGGGTGTGCTTCTGTTGAAACAGATGTCAGCAGGTCTGACACAACACCAGCTACTTCAGTTGAACTACAGGACACACTGTTGTCAATCTCTCTGTGTACGCAGGATGGAGTTGAGGACTGCTGGTGACATGTGGAAGTCGCAGTGGATGCAGACTGTGGAGCTGGAGACTGCAGACTGGTGAAAGGATGAGCAGGAGACTGTAGACTGGCAGGAGAAGACGGATCAGGGGAAGACATCTGTGGGACAGACTGTGAAGAAAAGACTGGCAGGGCTGGAAGAAGAAAACAAAGTTCTGTCATAAAGATATAAAAGTTTAAATCGCTACACCATAATCACGCAGCTATCAGCATTTCGAAAAGATTTTTTAGTTTGCATAATAAATACAAGGAATCTTCAGTATTGATAAATCTCAGCAGTCCATTTCTTGACGAGATTCTATTTCAAACGTGACACTTACACAAGGTCACTGGGTGACTGGTAATGGAGGGCGACACTTACACGATGTCACTGGGTGACAGGGAATTGGGGTGATCCTGCGTTTTTTCCTGAAGGGCCCAGGGCTGCCGGCCCCCGACGTGGCGCTGCTCCCAGCACTGGGACACGGGCTGGGTGCGGTGGTGCCCAGGGATGGGGCTCGATCAAAGTGAGAGCTGTACAGGTCAAAGTGAGAGGTCGATGGTCGGATGGTCGTGGAGAAACCATCTTGACTGATCTCCAGCATACAGTCGTCAGGATAGTCTGCATTAAGAAGACATTCATGGAATCTAATGTTGTTTGTAAATGGAACATATTAACGACATATGAATTGTTGCAAGTAAGCGATGATGAAGGAATATTTTCCAATAATGAAGGAATATTTTCTAATAATGAAGGAATATTTTCTAATAATGTAGGAATATTTTCCAATAATGAAGGAATATTTTCCAATAATGAAGGAATATTTTCCATTAATGGAGGAATATTTTCCAATGAAGGAATATTTTTAAATAATGAAGGAATATTTTCTAATGAAGGAATATTTTCTGATAATGGAGGAATATTTTTTAATAATATTTAGAAGACAATGTCAATAATGCGGTCTAACAATCATTCTAGATATCCTGATTCAATTAATCTAGAAAACATTGAAATACCCTGTCATTAACCGAGAAAACATTGACATACCCTGTCATTAATGCAAAGTTTAACGAATGAATGATTATATACTCAAGGAGCCTGTTAAAATTTAACTTTATATTATTTTAACAATGAGTGGGTGAGTGATTATGGAGTTTAACGTCGCTGCGGAAATCTTTCACCCATTTGCGACTATATTTTAACAATGAAGAATTTCCAAATGCCAACATTCTCCAAGTACTCTTCAAGAAGTTGCAGATGCATTGGAAGAAGAATGACACCATATTCCGCAAACTGGTTTCAGAAATTTAGTAGATAGCTTCCCTAAAAATATATCTGCCAGCCATTAATTTATTTTGTCAATAATTGGAATTTAGAGCTGCTTTTAAGATTCTTTCACCTATATCACGGCTTGTAAATTTACTAACCTGGTATTATGTTAGGAACTGGCATTACTTTGCTAGAATTGGAAGCGAAAGGTTTTGTTCCTTCAGAAACTGGAAGCAGATATAATAAGACATTATCATTAGCATAAATATAAATTGTAGAACGTATTTCAATTATTTTTTACTTATATATATCATGTGATATTTCAGCCACATAGAAGAAGTTATTTTGGTTCTTATTTGCACAGTGTAAAGATATCCAGAGTCCCGTTTCGCAGAAGAATCGTAGTCCTAAGAGAGGCAACTCTTATACATGTATATGGAGTTACAACTCTCGCAGCGCTGTGATTCTTCTGTGGAACAGAACCCAGGTCAAAAGGTCGTATTTAAATCAGGGTGTACAAAATACTTTTACTATAGCAGAAAGTGACCTATACCTCGATTTCCAACAGGTATGATCCTTTCATTTATATCACTGCTTGTCAGTTCATGGCAGGAGGAACCTTGCAACATCCATAGCATTAAATGTTGCAGTAAACCTGCGAGCAACGGCTGGTACCGACAAATAAAGGATAACTGCATTGCCATGGTACAGACAGCGCATTCTATCAATATTGCGTCAGAAAGGCAACCTTTGTGAACATTGATGCAGGGCTCCTGTGATGGGATTTGAACCCTGGGCCTTTGGGCAGATTACTACGTACCATACATGCCAACAAGCTCATCAAACGAGGGATCAGCCCTCGTGTAATTGATGATTTCATCTATTGTGTCTTCTGACATGTGACAGGCCTCCTGAAATGGAAATCAAAACATATCGTCAAAACATGCATTGATTTAGAAATTACATGGATCAAGGGAGACAACTTCTACATGTAATGTAATTGAGGTTTAGAGTCGCTTTCAAGATTCTTTCACTTATATCACGACTTGTCAGTTTAGGGCAGGAGGAAACCCGCAACATCCGTAGCACTGACTGTTGCAGTAAACCTGCGAGCAAGGATGATAACTGCATTGCCACTACAGATATCACATCCTATCAACCAACCTCTACATGGTGATGACCTAATACAAATGAGACTAATCAGTCCAGTGCTTGTATATTCTCCAGGGAGTTGAGAAGGAACAGTAAGTGCACACTTATCCATTAACCGGGGGTTAATAATACAGTATTTCGAGTATGCGTTAGAGGTGGATTTGGCACATCATAACAATCCATTTTTTAATTTTTTTTAAATATTATTTTTAAAAGAATTATTATTATTATTTTTTTTTAAATTAGTTAATGGTTGTATGTATTTATCGGCACGAAAACAAACTGACCGGTGACCCAAAGAATTCGTCCACAATAGTGTCGGTCGATACTGGCTTGTGGACAACAGGCATTCTAGATTTCATCTGCTGAGTTTCTCCAAATCGTTTCCGGTTGATAGTTTCGGCCAGTCGTTCGTGTAGCTTTGTGTCATTCATTATCTTTTCCAGGAACATCTAATAAGGCAGAAAACAATGGAAGAACATCAAACTTGTTCCTGCATGTTGAAATTTAAATATTAAATTCAGAAACATGATATGCACTGTATTGTATGCCTGGAATTGGCGAGTGAGTGAATTGTTGTTGTATGTTGCAGTGGGAATCTTTCACCCGTACACAACGATTAATATATAGAGAATCTCACCAGTGTATTTTGATATCATTGTTATCCTATTGTCAATGAATAGGATAACAACAATATCAAACAACACGAGGGTGAGATTATATTTATCACCCAATATCATTCTTCAGTCATTTAAGTAGAAAAATAGCACTTTGAAAAGTTTTTTACCGGTAAGTCAATGAATAAGCTGATGTGCATTTGCATTATGACATCATAGTATTGCCCTGATGATGACATCACAATGGTAAACTGTTTGTCAACAGTTGACCTTTCAAGTCACGTGCCTGAATTGACCAATCACAAACATTTGAAGTGTACCCTGGATTTGGAATATTTAAGGATTGACTGCAATATTTTTTATGTTCATTGAGGTATAAACAGAAAATATTATGGAGGGAGTTGGTTAACATCTTTTTTGTTCATTTTAAGTATGAATACAATACTTTGGTAATTTGAGTAATTGAGATTCACTGTAAATGTACTGATACCTCAATGAATGTAAAATAAATGGCAGTCAGTGCCAGTCGGTCATAGTAATAGAACACTCAACACATTGGTGAAAAAGATAATAATTCTATTGAGATGAGCTCGAAAGCAGTTGAGGACATTCACGTCATAGTGGAAGCTACGCCGTCATTTGCGTCACAGTGAAGCTACATCAGTCATAGACTGGTTTCGTGTCATGTTTGCGCTGAACTTTGTGCAGTTACTTTTCTTTTTTAGTACAAGTTTGTCATTTTAAAAGTAGATCTCCTATGGTAGTGACCTAAGAAAATTCTATCCATCGAAGTATGAACGCAATGTTTTAGGGTCAAGTGAACCAATCAGATTGCCAGATTCACTGTATATGTATTTATTTACAGATAATCAACATTATACAAGAAAACCTGCCTGCATCATTTGCTTGTGAAATCAAATTTATCATTGTTTCCCCTTGGAAAAAAATCTTATTGGTTACAAGAAAAGTCGACAAAAATCATGGGTGCTGATAAATTTGTCTTGATTATGTTAGAAATGGACAACATTGTATGGCTGCTTGTATTATAAATAGATAATCTCACACAAGTGTCTTGGAATATAAAAAATATCAGCACATGTCATGAAGGTTATTAAATCCGAGGAGTTATTAACTTCAACGAGTGTCGATATATTTGATATTCCAAAACACAAGTGCGTGAGTGATTATGGAGTTTAAGGTTGCTGTGGGAATCTTTCACCCATTTGCGACGATTCCAAAACAAAGATTCTATTTATCACCCAATATTGTTAAAGCCATTTAAGAAGAAAAATGGCACATAAAGATTTTACTATGAAGTCAATGTTTAATGCTCTCACTGCTGCAGGCATATGAGGTTGTTTAGCAAATGTCAGCCACAAGGTCATGACGTCAGTAAGAGGATGTAATGCAGAGTGGTCATGTTTACATTGATTACTATGTGGTGAAAATACGCACTCTGGTGCAGATGACACTCAATGCGCTCTAAATGCACTCTTAATGCGCTCTAAATGCACTCTAATACCCCCTTCTGCACTAAACCACTAATTGGGTCCAACGATATCTACTGCTGTAGATATCGCTTGGTATTTGAAAGCGATATCTACCATGTCTACTGCGAAAACACAGTATTGGGTGATAATAAAGATACATATTGTGTCTATCAATACCAAAGAAAATGATGTCACGTACATGCTAATTTGAAAATGTGATCAAATTAGTGCTTTACGTCACAGTGAGAATATTTCACCCATACTTGACGAGAATACTCACTGGGAATGGATCTGTGGCATTGGCTTTGACCTCGTCTTTCCTGTGACCTGTGTGGTCATCTTTGTGGTCAGTGTTGTCTATGTGATGTCCAGTTGAAGGCAGGAAGGGCTGTGTGCAGGTGTTCGAATCAAAATCACTTCTACGCTTTGGCTGGAGCCTGCCAAGTAAGATATTCACAAATTACTGACAATGACAGGTTGTCAAAGATACATGGAATAGTAAGATACAAAATTAATTACCGCAATATTACGGTTGGGCCTCATATATGTAAATTGTATCCCACAATTTTGTTTCTTTTAATTGAATTTTAAAGTTTATTAATTGGGGTTTCTTTCACTTATATCACGGTTTGTCAGTTTAGAGTGGGAGGAAAACCCACAACATCCGCAGCACTGAATGTGTTTGGACTGAATTAGTGCTTTACATTGCAGCGGGAATATTTCACCAATAAGCAACAACATCAGCCAAACACCAAATTTCATTTATATTGATTCGAGTTCAATAAACTGCTATCATTAGAACAATAAGAATTTAATAAGCTTCTGTTTTGGAAAATAGGCACTACCATACATTAATGCATTACAATGGTATTGAAAAGCCATATTACTTTCTTCTTCTGGGAGACTTGCTGGTGGCAGTGTTATCGTGAGTCTGGAGATGGTCTGAGAATTTTGAAGGAGTTTCAAATTCTTGGCAAGTCATCATACTTTTTTCTGGTGTTTGTTGTACTGAAATAAAATATTTCAACTTAAATTAGTAATTTCATTTTAAACTATCACACAGAACAGACCTAAAGTAAAGTAGAAGAATCATGGTCTATTGCAAAACAGTTAATACCACAAAAAGATATCCTCTAGTATGTTGCCAGAAATGGCTGAACTCTTAACACCAATAGTGTTAATCACAAACCAATTCATTAATGATTGTGAAACATAATTTAGTACTACTAGTATCAAGACTTAATATTTACAGCATTGGAGGGCTTTTGGGTAATTCAAACACATTTCTTACTTGTCTATTAACAACTATGATGATTTCCAACATAACTCGAGGAATTGTATGTGTCCAGGCGCCAAGATTACGAAACTTTTTGAGTATGATATCAGCATGAAATAGTACTCGGAAAACGTTTTGTAATCTCAGGATCAGTTATAATTTTAAACATTATTTCTAACATACCAATGAGTAATGGGTGCGAGTCCAGACTACAGCCTTGACCTGACACTGGATCCAGTTGGTCCACTGTCTGTCGCTGTCCTTCTTCAAACACGCCATCGTTCCTACTCGATTCATCAGACACGTTGGTCTTATTGGGAGTGCATACATTGAGATGGTCAGTAACATCAGTGTCAGACACGTCAACATTAACAGGAGACGCCTCCAGATGTATGCAATCAGGAGCGTTGGAATCAAACTCGGCTGGTTCGTCCAAAGTTTCAATGGGATTTTTCTTAGACAATCCTTTCCTTTTCGTGATGCATGACTTCAGCTTTCCTCTTTTTCGTCTTTTTTTCTTCACGGGCTCTTTAACTGGGAACAATCTCTGCCTGCTCTGTGCCAAGGTTGTTGGGCGGAAAGAAACCACCGTCGTCTTTGAAGGCAGAGGATCTAGCACTAAATTGCAGGGATCGACATGGACCGCTACGACACTGGCGGACTGCTCGCCGTCGGCGGCACTGGTGACGTCGCCGACAACGGCAGTGGACTTCCTTTGCCGGGACGTTTTCATACGCTGTCGTTGTTGGTAACAGTTCGTCTTGAAGGTGGCCTCCGTTGTTTTCTGTTTCAACATTTTCGTGACGGCATCAAACTGGTTCCATGCTGCCTTCATGTCCAAGTGCAACACGTCATGTTCTCGGACTGCAGGATAGAAAAATATATCACAATACTGGGATAGTACTCAGGGATAGAAATTAACACTAGCCTGCTAGCCCGGGCCATTTCTCCCAATGCTATAGGTATCCAAAGGGCTAGGAGAAATTCATGCTTTTTGTAAACATTTGTTATTTTTATCATTACTTGGGCTAGCAAGTTTTAAAAGTTAAGTTTCCATCACTGCTATTTCCATTTTAAATAATATCAATAACATGATAAAAGAATCGCAATAACGGAGTACGAGCCTGAGGTTACGAAACTGTTTTAATACAATTCCATGCTCAACTCAGTTTTGCGCTCTAATCCCAATGCAAAATTTCAGTTAATCATGAACTCATACTCGAAAATATTTCATAACCACAAGAGCATGCCCCGAGATTATGAAACATTTTTGAGTACAATTTCTCAAAGCCTTGTTCATAAATCCCCATAAAAATAAATTGAGTATATATATATATATTTTTTTATTTTTATTTTTTTTTTTTTTTAAATGTCCCAGATAGCAAGCAAGACGTGCCAACCTTTAAGCTTGAGTTCAGCATAATCCTGTAGTAAACTGAGCAGTGAGATTCCCATGATGGCAGTGGGGTACTCAATGCCCTGTTTCAACATGGATGCATATTCCGCCAGGTACTCGCTTTCCTTCAGGAAACACTTGTACGTCTGCTGGTGCTGGCTGTCTTTTAGGTAGCCTGATCATAAAGAAATATTCAAAAATATCTTTCGTACATAAATTACTTTCAACTTTTCAGAGAAAATACTAGAAACCAACAATTGCTATGTGGTTTTGGTCATATTGTCATAGGGAGCAGGGCGATACTTAATGTCTCACAGTGCCTTACGAAATCGCACTATAAAGTCATTTTTTACGTACCAGCACCTTTCAAACTCGTTTTATCAGTGTTGGCGTATGCGTATTCATTAATGTAGGTTGATGTGAAAAGTCGAAGTATTAAACGAAACAAATTAAACTGTAATATACACTTCCGGCCGTAATCACGGTGACAATGTTCAAACTATTTCATTTTAGACTGACTTTTTTTTACATCAACCCACGTCTTTGAGTATGCATGCGCCAACACCGGCATCGGATACAACGGATAAAACGAGTTTGAAAGGTGCTGGTGAATTATTCTGATACGGTACGTAAAAAAAACGACGGCAGATTCAAACAAAGGGATGTCTTATCTATCTACGGTGGTCCATTTTGATTTATGACATGTGCTTTTCGAGGATAATTTTGAGATTTGGTGTCAGGTTGTCTGCCGCCGGAGTTGGCTTTGCTCCCACAGCCTTCAGTGAGTAAATTATTGTTTTACGTCACAGCAGGAATCTTTCACCCATACGTGACGACACAGCCTTCAGAGGAGGATAATGGTTGTTGAAGTGAGTATAGCGAAGCATTCTTACTACCCGGCCGTAATCAGGGCCGAGCTTGGATCAACAAAAAATTGATAAAAATCCAGACAAAATAAGGAATTTACAAAAGCATACATTAACCATGTGTAGTTTTCACCTCTGATCACTAATACCAAATGTTTTCAAAGTTTAAATGACGATCCTCACTAAAATATCACCTGAATTGTTAGCTGCAGTTCTGTAGCTAAAAGGTGCCCCATTTACTAGTTTGCTATCTATATTGCACCCTTTAGCTACAGAGGATCGCAGTAGTATGCATCAACAAAAGTACACTCCAGATCCCAATGCGCTGGGTTAATCACTACGTGTGGCATAAATACATGTGGCAGAACAAAATCTAGCTAGGATTGGATTCACTAACCATTATACTTCATGTCTCCATGCTTATTTTTTAAGGAAAGGTTTTTTTCACATAGTATTTTATGAAATTCGTCACCGAACCAGCTCATAAACCGACGCCATCTTGCCAGCCATTTTTAGCAACAGCAGTAAGGGCCCTGCTAAATTATCAAACGAGATTACGGTGGCGTCATGTGACGGCTCTCAGAGGTCACGACCTCAAAACGCATGTGGTGTTTTTGTTTACGTTTTCTTTCTGTCACCAAATATAGATAATAAACTATTTTTTTACCGCATTTGTTGTATTTATTTAATGGTCTAGACGTATTTCGGTAATTGTCGTCTATATATTGCAATTCAACTTGGGACAACAAACTGATGTAATTATGGTATATGTTTTATTAAAATTTCACATGAATATATTTATGGTATACACCTACACCCAAACAAATGATTACATGAAAATGTATACTATTATTGTGGTTAAATATCAATATATTGAGAGAGAGAGAGAGAGATAGAGAGAGAGAGAGAGAGAGAGAATGGTATAAAGAATAGGTAGCTTGTGTCGACATTAAATGAATATATTTTTATTAATAATTAATTTAATTGGACCATAATTGTGTACAACATGTGCAATTAAACATTTAGCAATACATTTCTTGCTTTTTTATATTGTATGGTCAGGTTGAAATGAGGTGTATACTCCCCACCCACATGCACCCCTACCCCCACCCCCACCACAAGAGTTTGTTGAATGGTATATACTTAAATTGTTATGTTTAACGTAGACCTACTTCTGGCATCATCGGAAATGTTTGTTTTTTCCAAATACTAAGTCTTATAAATCATATATATCAAATAAATCAAATAAATCATTATACCAAATTAGTACCCACGGATAGCATGGTATGCAATGTGATAACAAGACATAATTTATTTATTTAAGAGAACTAATCTGAAGAGCGCAGCGGTATGTCTTCTTTCAGTAAAACATGACAGGTAATAGCAAATAGTTTAAGGGTGACAACCATTTTTAACAAGAGTATAGTAGAACAAGTCGTAGTCAACATGTGTCGAGGAACTTCCGAAGTCCAACGTTCTACCACTGCGCTACCACCCGCCCCTGGTTCATATGGAGTTTAGATATAGATCCTAGATCTGTTCCCTTTAACATTATTTACACTGCATACTGATATTCATAAAATGTGCATTGTTGAAGTAATGTCATCATTATAGGAAACACTTCGAAGGCGGGTCCGCAAAGTTCTACCGTCGAAATTTGTGTTTGGGTCATGAATTGGACGATTTTATTTTGGCCAAATCTGCGGTTAACTTTGTTGACATATTTCAGGGACAAAACAATTTGTCTATAAAAGTATACTTGGTCAACAAGTTACATTTTCCGTATGTCCCACTGGTTTTAGATATTTTCACATTTTAATACAAATGAATTTTTAATACAAGCGATTTTTAATACAAATAAAAATATTGAAAAGCAGCGGAACATGCGGAAATGTTGCCCAATATATACTGGTGTAGAAAAATCAAATGTACACACTTTCAGCTAAAATACGTTTACCATCAAATAATGTCAACAAACCGTGGTTGTATGCCTTTAAATTAGATGCACATACTCGTGTTGTTTCCGCTTTTCTCTCTACAATAATCCCAAATATTAGACGCAATACGACGACACCATGATGGAGTTTGAGACTTTGCTCAAGTTACAGCACTGAGTCAATGGGATAAATCTCAACTGAGTAAAATCTCAAACTCAAGTTAGTTTCGAGAAGTTATTTCGTATATTTTACAGACGCTTCTTTCTGTAACTATATCGGTGGTAGCTTTAAATTTCCTTTTATCAAGTTGCATGTGATTATTATTAATTTTGGTCAATTTGCCACTAACACAAAAGGTAGACCGAGCATTATAGTGAACCATCTGTGTAGGTGCAACAATGGTATAACACACATTTAGTACAATCTATGGTAGGAAATGCACGTAGGAGTGATTGAGTGATTTATTGTTTTACGTCACAGCGGGAATATTCACCGATACGTGACGAGCACGTAGGAAGAGAACAGAACAGTTAAATATCATTTAAAAAATCACATCATGTGATATAATGAGAATACAATGAAACGCATATCTTTTACATGAATAAATTTTGAACAGAAAGTGCATATATACAACATTTACAGCAACAGAATTCTGCTTTGGTATAGTCTGATAACTTTAATATCATAGGGCGATAACATACTGGCATTAGGTTTATAACTGTGTCAAAGCTCGGAAGTATAATGTTCGAATATCATAGGAAGTGTAGTTCGTCGCCCAATCCAGTGCTACACAATGTACTTATTCTTTCTTGCTTAACGACCGGTTTCTATTGCTAGTCTACGATTAGTTGTTCTAAGATGGGTTAGAACATCTACACATACAGGACTACCCCTAGTCGGATATATAGATGGGGGTGGGGGTGGGGGTGAGGGGTTGGATATTTGGTAGGGAAATACACATATATGTACCACAGTAAAGAACATACTTCGAAGGTAAATATTTTCTAATTTCTTTTTTTTCTAATCCCTTCAGGATACACGCATATATACGTGTACATGTTGTATCACAGTAAATATAAATCCTTTTAAATAAGATCCTTTTTTTCTGCTCCCTATAGGATCCTAGGTCACGCGAGTACTGAGTTTCCTGGCGGCTTCCTGTGCAGGAAACCCACCTATATCGATGAGGCGATGTCATGATCATGAAAGTCCGGTGTCCTGCACAGGTAGTCGCCAGAACAGTCGATTCACAGGTGTCCTACTAAGTTCCTGGAAGGATTAGTAAAAGAATCTTTGACATTTTTGTTGCTGTTTGAGCAGGACCAAATGTAGTAGAACATATACATTCAGTATGACCGCTTTATTGTCAGAGAACACTAACAAATTTAATTTTGGTGGTATATATAATCAGATAATCTGTAAACATATTCAACACTATCTTCTTTTTATACACATGAACGAGCAGTCATATCCTATCAATTCTTATATTAATCCCAGTATAGCCTACAGGCCTCCGTTCCACAGAACGATCGTAGCGCTATGAGCGTCGTAGGTCCCATACTAGAGTCGTTAGCATGGAGTTACGACTCTCATAGCGCGACGATTGTTTTGTGGAACGGCGTTCAGATTTGGCTTAGAGCTAGATCCGTAACTAAGGCTTAGTGCATAATTTTTAAAAAAAGTAGTCCAGTAGATTAGAATACTCGTAGTAATATGAAAGGCAATATCAAGTCAGGATTAGGATTATCCACTATATTGCTTGGGGTCACTTCGGGGGGGGGGGGGGGGGGGGGGGGGGGGGGGGGGGGGGGGGGGGGGGGGGGGGGGGGGGGGGGGG
>JAUTBT010011314.1:0-24012 GCA_032361225.1 Lepetodrilus schrolli
AGTGGCAATGCAGTTATCATCCTTGGTCTTGTCAGTACCAGCCGGTGCTCGCAGGTTTACTGCAACGTTCAGCGCTACGGATGTTGCGGGTTTCCTCCTGCCTTAACCCTCTCCATGCTGCAGGTAACCGGAGATGCCCTAAAGAGCATTAACTGTGCCTAATCCAGCAGGGAGGGTTAAACTGACAAGTCGTGATATAAGTGAAAGAATCTTGAAAGCGATTCTAACCCCCAATTATAAAAAATAATTCAACAATTCAACATAGTACTATGATTTTTCTGTAGAACGAAACCCTGTTTCACAGAACGATTGTAGCACTATGACAGTCATCTCACAATTCAATGCATTGGAGTTCTGTTGATTGGTAAACAGTGTTCTAAGAAAATGACTTCATTGCATGTCTTTAGATCTGCAGGCTTTCGACCTCTATTTATCTGTCTGAACAAACTGGAGTAATAATGTAGCACTTTGAGAATGCTTTTGATAGTGGATATAGCACAATATTGTTGTTGTTAGTATTATTATTATTGTTATTATTATTATTGTTATCAGTATTTTATCATTTTATTATCTTTATCATTATCATTTGTATTGTTGGTATTATTATTATTATCATCATCATTATTAACATTATTATTAATATTATTGTTTATGCTAGGTCCACAATAATTATCAACACTCGAGTGTGTTCAGACACTCAGATAAATAACTATCATCATTATTGTTATTAATATTATTATTACCATTATTATTGATGAGTGTCGTCTGTCGGTCACCAGGTGCCAGGTTAAGGATGAGCCAGGATTAGAACCGATGGCGTCGCCTCCTGTGAAGCGACCAGGCCCTGGGCGACCCAGGCTGCTGATGAACATGAAGAAGAAGAGATGCAAGCTGATGGCTGGAGGAGAGACCAGGCTGAAACTGACTATCCCTCGGTCAGACGAGGGTCTGACCAGACTGCCACCTCAAGCAGGTCCGTTCACGGTGGTCATTTGTGTCCACATACTTTAGTAGCATTGTTAATCCTCTCTATGCTGGAGACAATTGAGGATGCCCTGAAGAGCAGTGCCTGTGTCTAACCCAGCAGAGAGGATTAAAGTGTATCTACCGTAATTACCCTAATAATTCGAACCCTCTAAATTAATTGCAAAACAAAAATTCTGATCCTAATAATACGAACATGACCAATTTTTTTCAAATCGTAATTTTCTAATTATTTAAACAATATTTTTTTCAATATTCATTGAATCAAATTTAAATTTTATTACTGTTTTGTAGAAACATTTATGAGGTTTGGATACTGACATTAGGAAAATAATGGAAGTAAATTATAAAATGTTAAATAGAGAGTCATATGAATAGTTTTAGTATAACAATTTATATAACAATACTTTGACTGCACTTCCTTAAGGTCGAAATCGTCGAATGTTTTCTTGGACGGCTTACTTGGAGGAAGAAAAAGCCACTCAAGCTCCACTTAAGCTTTTCAAAATTGTGAGTTTCTGCCTAATAGCAACTAACTGTTGTTAAGCTCTAGTTTGTGAATTAATATATATGCATTATAAATTGCACTATTACTGAATATAATTTCTAAATATAAATTTCTAAATTTAATTTCTAAATAGTTTAATGAGAGCAAAATATTTAAAATCAATAATTAAAATTAAAGAATAATTTTTAAATAATTCAATTCAACCATGATTCAATATGCTAAACATACTAAAGTAATCCAAAAACTAGAAAATAATGCATTTACCTATTCCCTTACAGCCTTTCCCTGCCAATCAGAAGCCAGGATTCAAGGTTGGGATGAAACTGGAAGGCGTTGACCCCAGACATCAGTCTCTGTACTGTGTGCTGTCGATTTCCGAGATTCAAGGTCATCGGCTGCGACTCCATTTTGATGGATACTCAGAATGTTATGACTTTTGGTCTATGACTGATTCTCCTTTTATCTTCCCAACTGGCTGGTGCGAGAAGAACAGCAAAATGCTGCATCCCCCGAAAAGTGAGTCTCAGAATGATTGATGGTCTGTCTTATAGTTAGTCAGTCCACAATCTGCCACCATTTGAATATTTAAGGATAAAATTTAAGGATAAAAAAAAGTGTGTTTTTAGACTTTCTTCTTGTAGTCAACTGAGAGAAGTTGTACCCCAGTGGACCATGGTGATGCGAGATCTGAATGTAACCATAGTGATGTGAGACCTGAATGTAACCGTGGTGATGTGAGATCTGAATGTAATCATGGTGATGTGAGACTTGAATGTAACCATGGTGATGTGAGGCCCAAGTGTAACCATGGCAATGCTAGACCAGAATGTCCCTATGGTGTCCGAAATGTTTCTATGGTTATGTGGGATGCTTCTGTAACCATGGTGATCTGAACCTGTCAGTAAACAGAGGTGAAATGAGATAAATATAAGCATAGCAACATGAGATTTGAGAGTTGTTATAATTGCCCATATACTAGTACAATGAGTGGCGAGGAGATTAGGATGCACAAGCAAGGGTGGGATTGTGTGACTGTGGAGAGGCAGTGTCGGTGTGGACAGCATGGGTGCAGGGAGCTGGTGCGAGGAGATGGTACAAGAAAAGGAGAAGATGCGAACCATATGATGGTAACTTTTATCATGAAGAAGTGAGATCTCATTAAAGCTAAGATATACATGTTTACTTCAGATTACTTGGCTGAAGAATTCTCCTGGAACATGTACCTGAAGAGTTCACATGCTCCAGCTGCCCAGAAGTCCTTGTTCCTGCACCTGCCCACCACTGTGAGTATTTTGGACAAATTGAACAGCCTTCTTGTGGAGACCAGGTTGTAGTTACCTGTGTGGCTATGTTTGTACAATGTTGGACTGGCGGCAGCACAATGGTAGATTAGAAGACTTTGAAGCCAAGGTCCTTTTGAGCTATCACAAGAGAATCGGCATCAGTGTTTGTGAAAGTTACCTTCCCGAAATATATATCGGTCATTCAGTCTCAGACCGACAGATTCACTGAAGGACCAGGATTTCTTTTATTATTGCCAGTCATTGGCTCTGGGAGCTTTTCCAACCAGCATAATAACCTTGTTATGATATAACTTGCAATGTATTTCTTTTAGGACCAGGCTCCGAGATTACGAAACGTTTTTAGTACAAGTTCATGCTCAAGCTCAAGTTTTATATGGAGATTTGTGAATAAAACTTTGTTGAGCATGAAATCATACTCAAAAACGTTTCTTAATTTCACGGCCAGGATATTTGGTGAAGGGCCAGGAGCTTTCAAAGTATTTTTGAGATTTTTGTGAATAAATACTGTTCTTGACTGAGATATTCCAACATTGTGCTGAGTTATGTTCCGACACTGACATCCTTGTGTCATTCTGTCAACAGCTGGTGACGCCGACAGCGTTCCGCACTGGGATGAAGCTGGAGGCAGTGGACAAGAAGAACGTCAACCTGATCTGCGTGGCGACGGTGGTCGACACCATCGGCGAAAAAATCCTCGTCCACTTCGACGGCTGGGAGGACAGCTACGACTATTGGTGCGACATTGCTTCTCCGTATATTCACCCTGTGGGCTGGTGTCAGGAAAACGCCAGGGCCCTGTCGCCACCTTTCGGTTAGTATAGATTTCTATCTTTATCACACATCGTGTCGTCGCATATGTTAGTATGGCTGTTGTAGCTTTCTATCTTTATCACACATCGTGTCGTCGCCTTGAATGGGTATCTGGACAGGTCTAGCAGAGTGTCTTAGTCTCAAGAATGGCGTCCATTGTTTCAGACTGGAAGGAGATAGAGAATTTCACGTGGGAAGATTACCTGCAACAGACAAAATCTTCAGCAGTCGCTGCTCGGGCCTTCAAACCAGTAAGTCATAGATATGTATATATACAGAAATTACTTAGTTAATGCAAAGAATTTTAAATGGTTACACTAAATTTTGCTTCTTCCAGCATCAATTTAGTGAATAAATATACAGAAATTAAATTATTACACAGATTTAGTGAGTAAATATACAGAAATTAAATGATTACACAAGATAATTTAATGAGTAAATATACAGAAATCAAGTAAATATACAGATATTTTAAGTGATTACGCAGAATGTTATGAGTAAAACTGTTTTACTTCTTCCAGCGTGCTCCAGTAGCGTTTGAACCCGGTATGCGAGTGGAGGTGGTCGATCGACGGAACCCACAGCTGATGAGGGTGGCCACCATAACAGAGGTGGGGCAGTACCAGGTTCGAATCCACTTTGACGGATGGTCTGACCTGTTTGACTACTACTTGGAGGACGACAGTCCTGACATCCGACCAGTCGACTGGTGTCGGAAAACTGCTCACCTCCTGGAGCCTCCACTCAGTGAGTAGATACACAGAAATTAGGGAGTAAATACATACAAATTAGTAAATATGGTACACAGAAATTAATGCAGAAATTAGGGAGTAAATACATAGAAATTAGTAAATGCGGTACACAGAAATTAATGCAGAAATTTGGGAGTAAATACATAGAAATTAATGCAGAAATTAGGGAGTAAATACATAGAAATTAGTAAATGCGGTACACAGAAATTAATGCAGAAATTAGGGAGTAAATAGAGATTAATTAGTGGATATATAATATTAAAAAAATTAGAGGTATATGTACTATACAGAAAATACGAAATTATCAAATATCCAGTAGAAGAACAAATAATAAATGTTCAGAAATTAGTAATTAAATGTTCCAGATATTAATGAGTAACTATAGTCCTGAGTTTGTGAGTAAATAGACAAATTAGTAAGTACAATATGCCCAACAGAATTTGAGTAATTACTAGGCCTGCAATGATACATTTTCTTACAATACAATACGTATCACGATTCACAGGTCATGATACCATACCTCAATACCATACCTCAATAATGTGTTTGATCGGAAAAACTAGCTGTTCATTTGTCTAGCTAGTGTTTATAAGAGGCGTCCACATGCGTTATCCAACAGGTCAATTTCCACATGTTTAGGAACACAATAATCTGTGTTCTGTATTTCACACATGTAACCCATAATCATTAATCAGAAAATTAAATGCATCTGTATCGTTGTGTATCGATATGTAACCTTGCGATACGATATGCGAATCATCAAATATGTGAATCATTGCACCCCTAGTAATTACACAGAAATATGTAAGTAAATTCTAAAGAAATAGTAAATGCAGGAAATAAATAATAAAAATAAATAAATTTGCTTGTTTTTTGTTTTCTATATAATTACAAAGCTCATATTTGATAATATTTTCTACACAGGTCCAAGTGAGCTTGCCTCCTCTCCTAGTCAGACTGGATGCCCAACACCAGGTTGTCGAGGTGTAGGCCACATAAAAGGAGCCAAATATGTTGGCCATCACAGGTAAGTTACACTTTTGGAATGTAACTAATCGTGGGTTAATTTATTCAATGTAGACCACATTTCCAGAAGACATGTGTATACAATATTGTTAAAAATTGAAACTTTTAGATTTCAGTCTATGCATCAACTATTTTATGACAAATATTTTGTTAACGTTTTAAATAGAGGTAAAAAGAAATAAATGTATTTCTTTACTGATGGTGATTCCAGTGCATTCGGCTGCCCATACTCGCCTATGAACATGAACAAGGAGACGACACTTCAGGACCGCCTGGGGTCCACACGGTCTGAGGAAACCCTCCCCACACCACAGTACATGAGGGGCAAACTGGAGTACCCATCGTCCCCAGAAACAAAGTGAGTGTTGCCTAGCAACAGCCATTGAGGTTGCCTTGCAACAGTCAGTTGTGTATATTTGTGAATCACCTGTGCTAGCATTACACCAAATTATGTTTTCACATTTTGGGATTGAAGCCCTTGTTATGGGATTAAAATACTATGTAAAATATTATAAACTCTTTACAGCAATCATTGTAAATAACAAAGTCCCTTACACCAATTGCATAAATAAACAATAAGCCCTTTAAACCAGTTGTGCAAAATAACATAAAGCCCCTTTTTTTTTTTACGCCAATCATGTAAAATAACAAAGCCCCTTACACCAATCATGTAACATAACACAGCCTCTTACACTAATCCATGTTATGAAATTAATGATGGTGTATGCTAAATTATATGTTCTTCTCCAGAAAAATAACTCCTCCCAATTAATAATTGTTTAATCTTGTAGAATTTGAAGCCATGCATTCCTTCTGTTCTGCATTTTCATCATCAATAGGTCTATTGAAGCAACGATTGCAGTATTTGATTTGTTTATTTCACAGGAAATGTCCGACACCTGGTTGTGACGGCTCGGGGCACATCACAGGCAAATTCACTGCTCACCACAAGCTGTCTGGCTGTCCATTGGCGGAGAAAAACATCGCCAAATTAAACGGAACAGGTGAAAGTCCACCTAGGTTGTATGTGGGTGCAAAACGGGGAAGGAAAAGGTAAACAAATATAGATTCTTGTGACATTTGTTTGGAATTAGTTTGTCAACACTTTCTACAGATATTCGGTTTAGTCACTGAATGGCTATTCATCTGATGATTGTTGATAACAGTCTAGCCTTCAACAATAAATAAACCTTTCAATATTTAATAACTATAAATGAATAAAATTGTTTATTTGGTGAAATATTCCTGCCGCAACGTAGTGCACTAATTCGATCAATAAATAATTTTCTACCGGGAATAATTATTGACAATATCCTTACTTTAACTGCTTCAATGAGTTTGATGGTAATAGTTCACCTTCCTGCTTAATTGCTGTTTCAGATAGTTTCAAATACACGTACATAGACAATATATAATTCACATCCTTGTTATTCCTCCAGACATAAGTTCTTGCACATGGGCGACCGTGGAAATGAGTCTCACTACAGAGGAAGTGATGAGAAATGTGAGTATCAGAAATATCTCCAAACATATTTTGTCAACTTTTGAGATGCGAACGTTCAAAACTATATCGATTTTTTTTTTCTTTCTTTTTTTTTCTTTCTTAAAATGAACATTGAGCTTCAAATAAAATTAACACATTTTCCTATTTATATATCTTGAACAGACCAAAAATGAAGTTGTTTTTTTCATGTTCTTGAAGCTTTGCAGTTTTATTTAAATATTTGTTCTTTAGTTTAGGCCATAGTTATTTGATTCCCTGGTTTACAGATTTTTCTGTGATAATTTTAGCTTGGGCGATCAAATATATAAATAAATATAATTATATTTTTTGCCCAGTCAGTCGATTGCAATATAAAAATAACAATAATTGGAGATTATGAATGGTTGGTTGATGGAAACTAATTATACTTGATCAATATAATTGTCAATAATTGTTATAAACACCAGTATACATAATTTGTTTGATTTGATTGCATAATTATTTTCAAATTACTGCTTGTACACTATTGCCTTAATATAATTTAAATAATTATTTTTATTTTCCTAAGTTGAAAAAAATCGAGTCGGCGGATCCGTAAACCAGGGACTCAAATAACTATGCTTTATTTTAAATGCATACAATCACAGATTGTGATGGCAGCAATTGACCAAATATGAGTAGTAAATGCAAAGTATATTCAATTAGTATCCATATCGACACTTTTGTATCGCTCAAATGCATTCAATATTCATATGGCAGAGGGAAATCCCTCACCACCGTCTCGATTCTTCTGCGAGTATTTTCGCTGTTTGGAGCTAAAACACCATATCACGGTCACAAGGCTGGTCATTTCCTCATGTGTCCAGGATTACTTCTTTCTCAGGGCCTCCCATTTCTCATATGCGTTTCCTATATTTACTCAAGTTTGAGCAATATTTTTCTAAATCATAGTAACCGTTTTTTCTTTTGGTCTGGCGTGTTGAACAATTTTGGTCTTCCGCGGCCGCAATGGTTCATCCGCCATCTTGGTAGGAATTCAACATGCCTCGTTTTCAAATGGGGAGAGCCCGTCACGTGACTCCACAGAAGTCATACATCACACCCTGGCTCTAAGCGACGCCGTGAAAATGATTTGTATTTATTGGATCAATCCAATAAATAAAATACAATATGAAAATATAAAAATATTGAAAACTAGTGGGAAATGAGGTATATGTAGCTGGGTGCCTAATATACTTGTGTGTAGACAAGTCAAGATTGCATACTTTCAGGTAAAAATATGTTTGACCAAAAATATGTAAACAAAACCATGATTGTATGCCTTTAAACATATTTTATTCAAGACGAAATGAATATGTTTTTATTTAGTATCAATATTTTAATACACGCGATAACAGCGATAACATTTCTAACGTTATCTACCGTATTGACAGTAGACGATTACGACAACGTCCACGAGGATATCCACCAATCAGTGTTCATGTCGTCGCTGGCCCCAAACCCTGCCCGTGACCTCCCACTTTGCTGGGAGCAGCACTCCAAACTACTGCCTGGCGTGGACAAGATCCATGCCACCACCGTCACCAAGTGGAGCATCAGCCAGGTGGCGCAGTTCGTGCAGACGCTCCCCGGCTGCGAGGAGCAGGGCAAGGTCTTCCAAGAGGAGGTAACTATTAACTTGATTGTATTAATTTATTTATTTATTATTTGTTTGATTCAAGACTGAGGGTTTAAATGCTTCATTTTAAAGTACAATACTTTGAGGTTAATTTCTTTTTTTTTGTGGTCTTTTTTAAAATTTATTTATTTTTTTAAAAAACCACTTTTAATGGGTTTAATTATTATTTATTTTATTTATTTTATTTTATTTCATTTATTTTCATTTATTTGTAAAAAAATAATTGGTACCTTTTAAAGATAAATAATTTTTTATGTATTTAATTTCTTTCTTTTTGTGATATCTTGCTGCCAGATATTCCCCTGTAACTATATCACACATATTGTTGTTTCAGCAAATTGATGGTGAAGCCTTCCTGTTGTTGAATCAAACGGATATCGTCAAAATCATGAACATCAAACTGGGACCAGCGCTCAAGATATTTAACAGCATTCTGATGTTTAAAAATGCCAGTGAGGCATGAAACATGCCCTTCTTAACTGAGAGACTGCTAATATTGCGTTGAAGATATTTCTAAGAGGTCAATTGTAAACACTGTGCCATAAACTTCAGGAACACTTAAGTGCATAATAATAGAGGAATTTTTCAATTAGAATCTTCATTCTAAATGGAATAGTATTTCATTACTGATTTAATCATGTTACTGTAAATCATAAAATGTTTGCGAGCATAAAACTTTAACGAGTTGCTCTTAGACGTTAACATTTAATTCGCTAATATTTGTTTTAGAGTATTCCTAGATGTACTTGTGTAGGCCTTTCAATATTATTCCCGTCACTGATGTTGTTCGTGTGTGCATCAGTTTCCAAAACAAATAGAACACAAAACAAAAATGTGATAAACTATATTTATATAGTAAAGGATCATATTAAATAAATATAAATACCCTTAACGATCCAAATTGGCAATTGACATCTTCATTCATAACCGCATGATCACATTTTAAGTTAGCACTAAATTCAGGCAATTTAGGTTTCATGAGTACACTATAATGTAGTTACCTGGTTATGTTTGTAAAAACAAACTAATTGGATTACCAATAGTCCGTCTTATCCATCAACCAAAGTACAATTATATTGTTTACCTCTGCAATATAATGGACTGGTCTAGTGGTCTTTGAACTTCCTGTTTTCGTGCCGAGAAGGTATTTACTATACACATATAGTTATTGTTGATACTATTCATTACCAACAGTCTTACACATTGGCAATTCAAGATAAACTTATATGAAGAAATTATTTTCTAAATATGGATGTGCTCGTTAACATTTTATGACGCTAATTAGTCGATATTCCACCGGTCACTAAAGTTTACTGACACTAACATTATATTATTTACAGTATTACATGTACCAGTTAAAAGATAATGTAGGCGAATAATTGTAAAGCATGATAATTTATTAATATTATATATATATATATGTTCTGATTGTAAATCATGATAGTTTATTAACTACATTAAGAAATAGATTTTCAATTAAGTTTTGAATCAATTATATTATGTATACTGGTATTTAATTGTTATACTAATATTTCTTATAAACCTGATTGATGCTATATCATAAGTAATTTGTATATGAATTTCATGACTGTCTTAATATTGCAGGATGTTATAGCTTCATTTTTGTTCACGAGCGATGGGTTATTTCGTGGTATCTGTGAGATATAAAGTTACATGTAAATGTAGCATTAACAGAATGTGTGGAAAAGTTCAATTTCATTGAAATCCTTGTTTCCTTGTTGGTATATTCTTAGCATGTGCCTTAGGACATCTTGACTTCTCACATTTAAAGTTTAGATGGTTATAGACCTTAGGTCTTAACTGGATTTGTTCAAATGAATATTCATTTCCTGTGATATGTGTGTCTCTGCGTGTGAATGTGTGTGTAGCACTATAACTTGCTAAACAGAATTAGGTGCTAGGGTTACATCTACCTGTATTCCACTCAATTAGAGGAATTATTAGTTACAGCCACCTTTTCTCAACATAGCTTACTATGTCATGGCCTTGCGTTCATCTCACATTGTTGCTAAATGTATATCGTTATGCACAAACATGCATCTTGCAACGTTGCTTTTCTGACCCAAAACTAGAATATTATTCAAATCGGTGTGCCAATTTCGCATGTCATAATATATTATTATCGTGTTTGTTGAATTGCTCAGTGCAAATCTGGTCATATGGGGGTTACCAAGACCCAACTAGCAGCAAATCAACGAAATGTATTAATCGGAATGAAGATGTTGGAGCGATGCATTGAGATATCTAATATCACATTTATTAGAAGGCACCTACCTATATATATTTTTTTTGTCTTCTCCCCAAGCATATTCCACGATTATTCCACAACACTGTGTTGCTTTCTACCAGCTGTTTTTGTCATATGTATGTACAAGTTTAAGTGATTGTAGTTGTACACCTGCATACTAATCATACAAATTATGATTGACTAATGTTTCAATAGGATGTATATGGAGATATTTAATATTTGTCTTCACAGATTTTCTTCACATTGAACGATGTTTAGTCGTAGATGCATGTTGATTGTATTGTTTAAACAAGATGTATTTTTGTGTCTTTTTAATTTGGTAAAATTGTACAAGTGTGTATAGTGTTATCGCTGGTTATGTTACCTACCTACCACATTTTCTACTCCAATGTATACATGTACATGTTATCATGTTGATCCATTATTTTGCCTTAATTTTACCTGCTGACATTGTTATAGTGCTTATGAGGGGGGTATTGAAAGCTGGGGATTGGTAGGTTACTATTCATGACATAATGGATAGTTTGTTTTAAAAAAATAAATATATTATTTCTTTTATTTTATTGTATTATTATTATATTTTTTAAAATTATTATTATTTGTTCGCGAAAGTTACCTTTCTGACGCGATATTGATAGGATGCGCTGTCTATAGAGTGGCAATGCAGTTATCATCCTTGGACTTGTCAGTACCAGCCGATGCTCGCAGGTTTACTACAACATTCAGCGGGTTTCCTCATGCCCTAAACTGACAAGCCGTGATATAAGTGAAATAATCTTGAAATCGGCTCTAAATCCTGATTAAAAAAAAACACACTAAAAAACAAACATAATATTATACGTATATATGTACGATAAAAAATGTAAAAAAACACAATGACAGACTCCCCCGTAGTGGAAATTAATTTGACACTGCTTCGTAGAGTGACAATAGTGATAACTATAGAATATAAGCGAGTATACACTGCGTTTGATAATAAAAACAAACGTTGTTTTGCATACCGAGTTTTAATATATAGGTCAAACTTAGCCACACATCAGTAATGATTCCTTACGGCTGAACGGTTTGGTTTTGACTGTCCAGCGAGTTTGACTTTGGGCATCTTCACCTGCGTGGTACTTCATATTATTTCCGGTATTTTCTTTCCTCAACACTGAATTGTAACTAATAGTACAATGCACACACAGCTTAACAGGCATTGAAGAACCAACTCCTACTATGTCCTGTAATATAATCATAGCATGATTGGGTAAGTGTGAAGTACTAATCCTGAATGACAATGGCCGCTCTACATACGTCGATCGGTCGTACTATACGACGAGTCTAGTTCGATTGGTCTTACGAGTAGAACTTGTTCTACTCATTCTACTTGTTCTACTCATGCGATATCTGTCGTTACGAATCGCATTGCATGTACGCTCATACGGTGCCATTCGACGTATCGTTATGAAGAGTACCTAGCTGGATCCCGTAGACGTTTGAACATTCCTCGTTTTTTAAATGAAGCTAAATGTAAATGTCCAAAAGGGTTACTGACCCTTAATGAATTGCGTTGAGTATACATTCATATTGTCCTTTATACATTTATATACGTGCAGGTCTACATGTTGTTTTATAAAGAGCATCACACATCACATGGCTGGCGGCGCAATCTCGTCATTAATTGTGGTGTTAGAATATTCTGCCATTCTTTCCGTTAATCTGGAGTATTGTCTTCCGAATAAGAAAAAAGTACTCTGTAGCTACCACGGCGGTATTTCACTGCCATCAACAGTCGTGTGTCAGATACCAACGTGAGTCGTGGCTTAAGGACATAGATATAAAGGTTACTGAATGTACATATATCAGAGGGGAAGGGCGCGCCCCATGGCCAGGGAATCAAGATGTTTCTTTTGTTCGTTAAGTTAAGTACGCTAAGGTCCATAAGTATCTTCCGGAACCTTCAATCACAACCGTGACATGTTGACGTATTAATGGCGAGACAAAAGCGCAAGTTTCCCATCAGAGAATTCATGTTCACAGGCTTATGAAGCACATTTGGTGAACGTTTAGACATTGTGATAATGGAATTATTATCATGTTATCTAAAAATATGGTATGTTTATTTAATATATACATACTCACACCTATTGTCTTAATAAAAGCTAGATCAAGGTATATAATTAAGAGTCGATACAAGTTACAGAAAGACGATTTACAGAATGGCTAACGATGACATCATACTGGTAGAAGATAGTTGAAAGACTAGAATGTGGTCAAGCGATATTTACAACAGTATATAGTATATAGCTTGATTTCACACAATTGGGTGACAAAGCTAATCCAGTAACACAGCTGAATGCAATCTGGGAATATTCCACACATTGATAGACCGTTAGTTCTTTACAACTAGCGGTAATTATGTGACTTTTAGCATAACCTCACAGCCCCTTACACACTTCAGGTCACGTTGATCGTAGAAGAGTGACACGTTCATATTAAACAGATACGGGTTCAGTAACCTCACGCCATCCTCAACACAGAGTCCTGGTGACTGCTCTTTTAGTCATCCACGTTTCTGACCCTGGGCAATACACTCTTGTCGGTAACCCTGTTTTAAGGAGAGCGCGATGACGTGCATTTCAACTGCCCACGGACGGTGCTGGTTGTCCTGTACATGATCTGTTAAGGATGACCCATCACGCTTTCAAAATGTCGTTTTCGAAAGTGGTACTTGGAGATAGGGAAGCACATTCGACTACACACCACGCAGAGATAAATCATTATCACTGCATGACTACGCATTTAAATCTGGCCATGGATCGAAGAGACAAGTACTATTTCACGTAAGGGTCGCAAATATATAGGTTTATTTAATGTCCTTGTAAGTCTGGTGCCGTCAGGCTTACGTAATTTTGGGGTATTCAAAATTTCCTTGGTATTCCTTATTAGGTAGTCTCTGGAATTTCACGTATACATTTCCGCCACTTTCCGGTATTCATATTGTAGAAATTCCCATCTACACATTGGTGTAAACATGGCATCAATTTGCCATAAACCTGCTCTCGTAGCCATAATTGCTGTCGAGATACTAATTCACTTTTCTACTTTAATTAACAATAAACAATATAATATTTTGGCTGTAAATTGAGATACATTTGTTGTCAAAGTTGTCAAATGATATTTCATCTACTAAGGCAATAAGGTAATGTCAACGTATGGTAAAATCCCGAGTTAAACAATGATGGGGTAAAAAGGTTTGAATTTCACTGATATCTGTGATAAGGAATGAACCTGTTATGAGGCATAACAGTTTGTTTGTGGAACAATGGCAATATCAGTAAAGTTTGCGGCCACAAACTGCATCTTATACACGCTGGTACACGTCACCGCATCGATGTCGTCAAACGTCGCATGACGTCATTTGGTATTCTTTGCCATTCTTCTCTCAGAGCCAGTTCCATCTGTGTTAAATGTTGTCATATTAAAGGGATAAAGATGGAAATGACGGGTGAAAGTAGTTCCGCATGAATTAAAATCAGAGCACTCAAGAACTGACCAATCAGTGAAATTTACATTTGTTTTGGTCCACAGTAGATAACATATGCAAATGAGTAATTCATAACCAATCAGTGATTTCGAAAAGAGTTATCACCTGTATACTACCATTGTTGTTAGTATTATCAACTCGTAGGATAACATTGATATCAAAAGACGCTCGGTAGAGATTCTCTATATCTTATCTTATATTTGAGAACATTCAATACGACTAGACAGGTCCTCACATGGGACGCAGACACAGTGACTACCGCAGGCTTTATGAATGAATACCTAATTACTAAACGGGTTACGTCCCTGTGAATACATTCCAATCCTCGTGAACTAGATAATGTCAGCGAGACATAGGAATCCAATAGAGTTGTCTACAACTGTTCACCGTGCAGGAACACCGATCCCCTATTGTAGGGGTCATGACCTTTAGAAAGCTCTCATCGGCTTTGCATCAGCACTTAAGTAGAATATATCGAGTTAGAGATACACTGTGTCTGATTGTCTGATATGTTCTTAGCCGGACAATGTAAACTCAAATAGAATTAAAGTGAAAATCCACGATAACAGAAATGGTTCGAATTTCAAGAGAGCGAAATAACGTAGATTCCGAGTCTATCGCCAATGAAACGATTACAAAGTTGGTTACCGGTCTAATAGGGTCTATATATGTTATCGATGGTTCAATTTAGTTAGGATAAAAACAAGAACGCGTGCAGACGTGTTGAAAATGGTAGGAAGAAGATTACTCGTGAGAGGAAAATGCCGTTTTTTTCTCCAACTCTTTCTTAAATTACTGCAAGGACAAGCCCACGTGTCCGTGTAATGACTAGTAAACGATATTACACGATGGGCTATGTAACACCAACTTCATATAAATTAATGTTAAAGTACCTCATTTGGAATTAATGTACACTGTAGTGCTATTTTCACATTTTAATATTTTAAAAGAAATAAGATAAAGCTGTATGTTATGGCTGTTGAAAATGTTGACTAGGCACATTAGACAACCAAAAAAGAAGAGAGAAATGGATTTAATAGACTCTCAAGAGTCATTTTCATTCTATTCATGTAGAGGAAGGGGATTGGGATGGCTGACATATTGATCATCTAGAATAGTCGAAGCCATCGAGTATCCCGGAAGTAGCTAAAGTAAAGACTGTTTGTGCGAGGAATATAATTTCCTATTCCGAAAACACTGTTGACTTACGGAACGCCACATGAACGTAGACCATACGAGCTACAATGACGGTCAAAGGACGGAATGACGTAGACTCCGTTAATCTGTATATTTTAGAATAAATAAGTGCTTCGAGGCGGAAGCTTATTTTGTTACTTCCGCTTGATGGTCACCGCGTGATGGTTTTGTAAGGCTTGTACAGTACACCTTTACTTTTGGAGACTGAAGTACTGCCCGTTGACAGTTGACCCTTCACCCAGTTTGCTCTGACACGTACACTCTCCACAAATATCCGCCTACACACAGATTACACCCAGATATCGATGACACCAACACAAGAAAAAGGTGATAATATTTTCCTTGAAGATTTGTCTTTGGCGGTAAAATTATAAATTATGAAGATGTCCTAGAAGAAGCATTGGTTTTAACATACTGCATATGTAGTATACCTCTAATGCCACTAGAATGACGCCATACTCAACTTTCCGGTTACCACTTGTATTGTCTTGTGTATGTTTTAGGTGAATATCACACACTCCATGTTGTGTAAGGAGTAATGATATTAACTATATAACTATATAACTATATAACTATAAAACTATATAACTATATAACTATATAACTATACTAGCTCATTTGATGTTTGGTCAATTATGGTGGTATGCCACTTTATAATCTCCAGGATCTATGAAGATGGGATCTGATGGGATCTTAACTTTTAGGCATTTGAAATGTTTGCAGTATCAGACTAGTTGACTAGTGATATAAGACAGTGGACTTATCATCTTTTTGAATAATTGTGTTCATATGTGCTGTCAAAATCATTTGTCTATATTTATTCATATTTACACATTTACTTGGAAGTATGTTTTGTCTGTGTCCTTTAACACAATTCACATGATCCATTCCTATTTTGTGTTTGTGACTGGACATCGATATTACGATAGTTTCTACAGTTATGTGATTAAACTAATCACATTCGCGTTCATATTACTGAACTTATTAAACTCCTTGACACAAAATATGTTTGGCTAGGCTCTGCCAACTCGTTTATCAAATTCAGTAATAACGGAGCACTCATATTAGATACTCTCTATATATGTCAGTTGACAGTTTCCGAACATCAGTGCACGGTGTATCGGATTCTCACTTCAGCTTTGCGATGACGTATTTGATCAGCCTGTTTGGCCAGTGCTGATAACCTGTGCACTATTTAACAACATGCAGAATATAGTTTTTAGTTGAATTCGCACTTCCAGCAATTCCATTGACATGAGTTCCATTGACATGAGTTCCATTGACATGAGTTCCATTGACATGAGTTCCATTGACATCAGTTCCATTGACATCAGTTCCATAACTGACACTCGGAAATGTGGGCATTGCTGCATTAGTTGCAGTAACAGAATGTCGACATATTTAAGGAGCGACACGTTTTCAGTAAACCGGGTATTTTTCCTTGTTGTTACAAATGGGGTTTAGATCCATTTTCAAGAGTATTTCGCTCATATCACGGTTGGTGAGTTTACGACAGGAGGTTACTTGAAGCTGCAAAACCAGCAGCACTTAATGTTACAGCAGACCTGCGAGCACTGGCTGGTACTGGCCGACCGAGGATTATAACTGCACTGTGACAGTACGGACAGCGAATACTACCATGATCTCATCAGAAAGCTAAGTTCCGTCAACATTGATTCCGGAGCTGCGGGCGGGATTCTCAGCTCGCGATCATTGGCTACCACCCACTAATGTCAGTGTAATAAATGGACCCAATGTATAGCGCCTAGTTCTGGAGATTGGCCACTTTGTAAAACAGTCAATGAACAGTTATAAGATCCTAATGGATAGTGAATGGCTATATATAGGAACGTGTGCTATAATTTTCCCCTTTGACTAGGGCTCAAGCCCCCCATAATCGAACTGGTCATGCTACGTACAGTGACTCCGAGTGTGTATTCGAGTTGCTGCTGGTTGAAATGTCGGACTGAGAATGTCTATAGCTCAATGATAGCGCAGAAGTGATTGGAATAGTAACTCGAGAACGAGACATCAGGTGGAGGTAGATAATGCAGTCGCGTGAAAGAAAATGTTCTTCCACACTCATTTCGCTGTGGGTAAAGTGTTTGTAATTGCCACAGGAACTTTACCCACAGCCAAAATGGATGTAGATGCACATATGCATCTAGTGTATTTTTATCAGTGTAAGTAAATTTGTGAATTCCTCACCTAGTATTGGTTTGATACACATCGCCTGGTCTACCCGGAGAATTGTGGGTCTGTGGTTCGATCCCCGCCCGCGCCAAATCGAAATACGTTAGAAGGTGGTACTTGTTCCGCTGCTTACAATTGGCGCTTATCATTAAAGGTTCACTACAAAGACAGGTAGGGTCGGAGTCTTAGTGAGGTATCCCTGTTATAATATACTTTTCCAGTAAGCTTATACCACCAACCAGTGGAAATCTGGTCCAGTACAAGCAGGGTACATACATGTCCATACAACATGCAAGCCGTGATATGATTGAAATAGGTCTAATCTTGAAATAAGCTCTATAAACTTGCTCACGATACGACATTACACGTTCTAGTAATCTTGCTAATGCACTTCTCATTGCTTATCTAAATAGAAATATCTTGGGTCCTTTTATCTGCCAATCAACATCCTCCGTCCAAAATACCAACACTAATTATCAACGACGTCAGTGTACAAATAAGTGGGGATTACGTCTTCACATGGAATCAGGCTATGTGGGAGGGTTCCTCAACATTGCATGGGATTTGCATCCCCCAAGCTGTAGGCGCCATGTATTTAACTAATACTGTATCTTAGTACAATTAGGGGAAGACAGTGGAGCCGCCTCTTAACCTCGTTTTGTTCTATATATTTTACGACGTCTTCGATTTGGAATCAGGCTATCTTACACTGATAAAAATACCTTCCGTGGAATAATACAATTACGACTGTATACATAGTGCAATTTGACTACAGTAAAATATATTTGTATGGGTTAATTATAATCAACAAGCGTTATCGAGGCTTTGGCATACGTTATAGATATGTAGTTGCACTCAGGAAACAAGCCTTCTTTTGTAATTGGATGCGGTGAATCATTAAAGAAAACTACAGTGTGTCTATACCATGATCAATGACGAATTATGGAACGGGTTCCGTTTGCAACGCAAACCAGAAAGAGTTGAGTATGCCATTCCTGAATATTATACTATTTTTCAGAAATGACGAGACCTTCATGAAGCGAACAGTAGGTACATGTAGGTTATGCATATATTAGCAGCCTCGCATATAAACATATAAACATATATACACATATACACACATATATACATATAAACATATATACACATATATACACATATATACATATAAACATATATACACATATATACACATATATACATATAAACATATAAACATATATACATATATACATATAAACATATATACACATATATACAAATAATCATATAAACATATAAACATATAAACATATATACATATATACATATATACATATATACATATATACACATATATACAAATAATCATATAAACATATAAACATATAAACATATATACATATATACATATATATACATATATACATAGAAACATATAAACATATATACATATATACATAGAAACATATAAACATATATATACATATATACATAGAAACATATAAACATATATACATATAAACATATAAACATATAAACATATATACATGTAAACATATCAACATATAAACATATATACATATAAACATATATACATATATACATATAAACATATAAACATATAAACATATAAACATATAAACATATAAACATATAAACATATATACATATAAACATATAAACATATATACATATAAACATATAAACATATAAACATATAAACATCTAAACATATATACATATATACATATAAACATATAAACATATATACATATATACATATAAACATGTAAATATATACACATGTATACATATAAACATATAAACATATAAACATATAAACATATATATATATATATAGATCGATAGATAGATATATTGTCTTTATTTCCTCCAAATACTTACTACTATAAATGATATAAAATAATTACTAGGCAGAAAAACAAACAAACAAACAAACAAACAAACAAACAAACAAACAAACAAACAAACAAAAACAAAAACAAAACAAAAACAACAACACATATTTAAACATTAAGATCAAAATGTAACAAATTAAATAATCTTGTATAATCGGAATGTGGAATTAAACTTCAGAGAATACATAAAGAAGTTGTAGGTATTTGATTGTGAAGACATGATGATCTTGCTGTAAAAGACGTTACTCCTAAAATAAATATTACTATCACAGAATCAATTTAACATTTATTTCATATTACCTATACTATATACGTTTACAGCGATAGAAGAACATTCATGTATATTGGGATATTACTTATGCCACGACCATTAATTAATATCCCGAAAAGCTATTATTTTCATTAAATCAATATAAACCCATTTATATGTTAATTATTACATCCCTGCAATGACATACATACGAGCCTACATAGGTGATGCACAGTTATATTAATTTGGTAATCTGGACTGCCCTGATCGAGTATTTAGCCAAGGTTGATGTAGTTACGCAAGTACCCTCGAAACTGAGGAGTATGCCTACTTAACATCCTATATGTAGGCATACCATCCTATATGTAGGCATAACATCCTATCCGTAGGCATAATGGTCCGAGGTTCGAGGATACTACGCAAGTAGGGGAAGTGCATGTCATATCTTCCACATATGGGCTGCCTGGTAATAGTAATTACATTAGCTATTTACATAAATCGGTGGCGTCTTAATATTATTTTAAAATTTAGTATTTTAAAATTTGGGTTAAGAACCGCTTTCACTATTGCTTCATTCATATCACGGTTTGGCAGTTCAGGGCAGGAGGAAATCCGCAACTTCCATAAATAACGCGCACATTTTAGTTTTAGGTACTTTGTAGATACCTTTATCTTCATTTAAATTGTTTACTAAAAGGTAGTAGAAACCTTTAGAACATATACATTTATTTTCCGGAGTATGTAAACATGTAAAAATATATGACATCGGTCCTTTAATGCAAGAGACATGAATGTCCTTGGAGAATATAGTAGCAACTTCCTTCCTGGCAATCGAAAGGTATTAATCAATATATGACATTACGATCCGACTGTAACACGTATATAGAGTATTCATTCCCATTACACATAGATTTGCAATGTAAGACAGAGTAATCGTGAGTCATCGAATTTGCGAAAATTCCATTTCCACTGATCTCACTCAGCTGGAGACGTGCGTCTTGAAGTAAAATAACTCATCTTTCTCTCGAAAATGTTTTAGTAGTTGCAGTTCACTTGTGTATCAACAGAAATTAGTTTAGTAAATCAATAATGTTTTGAGGAATTACGTTGTAATGGTTCGGTTATCTTAATTGATAGATAGTAGTTAGAAATTCACAAAGAGTGTATTGACGTAACATACGCACAAAATACATCGATTTTGCTTATATGAATATTGTAGTGCAGGGCCCACATGGCGTAATGGGACTTTCCTCCGTCTCTCTCTCTCTCTCTCTCTCTCTCTCTCTCTCTCTCTCGCCCCCCTCTCTCTCTCTCTCGCCCTCTCTCTCTCTCCTCCCCCATGTAAATGCAATCTTTTTGGTGGTGCGACCATCACAACAAAAATATCGATATCAAGATATGAACTTCAATCAGCCAACATCCTCCGAGTTCCAAAATGACTTAGACATGTATCTAGGCTAGTTCTGCTTCTTTAAAATAATATAAACTTCAAGATACAACGACGGCATGCTGTACAATTAACAACGACGGCATGCTGTACAATTAACAACGACATTTTTCTACCAACTATATCGTGAGATACTACTATGATAGTGCCGTGATGAGAGCGGCGGTTATTGCTGGAACTGTAACTGACCTAGAGGACAGCCCTGATTCCAGTGTCTAGAGACGACTGCCTGACAATATTGACATCCTCCAGCTGCAAACAAATTCCATTTTACGAGCCACATTAATGGCGTCTTTAGATAGTTATCCATCTCACAGGTTCTTCTAATCACGGAATACTCCGATGGTCTTGGCATTTCTTTCAAAGGGTATAGTCATGGACTGACAAAGGCAATGCTGACTAGCAAACAAACACTTCCGGACACTTCACGTAAATATGGGTGATTTATTGCTTCTAACTCTTGTTCTCGGTTTACTGCACACACACACACACACACACACACACACACACACACACACACACACACACACACACACACACACACATACACACACATACATACAAACATATGTATAGATCTAATAAGAAATACACGTCGAGGTGGGGATCATTCATCCATCCATCCATCTATCTATCCCCAAACCCACATCCACACCAATATCAACGCAGTGACACCTATAATCATCATGGACTTACATGATGAAGATGATGAAGTAGACATACTGTCACTTCCAAATTAGACCATCTGAATCAAGTGTGTTATTATATAGAATATTGGCGGTACATACATCATTAGCCACTTTAGCTTGGCGCCAGCTCAGTTAAGCTAATGAAAATCCAGTTCACTGTATAAATATGTCAATGGGATTATCTATATAATTAGTACGATGTATTTAATTGTATTGCACTATGTAGTGTTTCAATCTTGCAATGACAGACTTTTAGTCTGCAGTAGCTTTGCTTGCTAAGTATGTTTGAATGTTTGTTAATATCCATAGTAACGTTGTATGGGGATATAAATTGATGTTTTAACATGTAACATAGTCATGAAGATGGAATAAGACATTCAGAAACAGTAGTGGAATAGAGATGTCCTACTGTATGGCAAAATGTGACAGAATGTGAGAATACGATGTATAATATAATGTCGGAATGGAGCTGCAAATATAACATCAACAAATTCATCATGGTGTCTTCCATCGGTCAAATATTACAATTCAAGGCATTTTTTATTACATTTCAAGTCAAAACTTTGAGGTATTACAATTCAGGGCAATTGTTATTACAATTCAAGGCGTGTATTACAATTTGGGTCGATTATTACAATTCAGGGCTCTACAAGGGGGACAACTACCATCGTTTAACTTATTTTGGTATGACGCGACCATGGTTTGTACTACCACGGAGCCGGTATGTGTCCGGTAGCTCAAAGCGTCCGTCTTTTATATTTCCCTCACAGACTATACGTTAATGACTGTCTGTGGTACCACGACATTGTTGCTAGGCGTGACTCGAGGGGGAAGGATAATGCACTGACAGTCAATGTCAGATGGTGTCACATAGTGCACGGACTTCTCGACGGCTCGGATCTGTCCGGGAGATGAGTGCTCTCGTGCCGTAGTCTACCGGAAATGATGTCAGCTGGGATAGACTAAGTTCAGACTGCCTTTTCCGTCGGGAAGACAGGTCAAGGGTCACCGGGACATTATAGCTGCTACATCCAAGAATCGTGAACCGTTGAAAAGTAAAGGGCGACCAAGCTAGTTTAATTAGGATATTATATATCAAGCGGAATAGTTTAGGGATTTGAGTGCGTGAATATTTCAGTTAAAGCAAAATGTAATCCGTAGGTTAACACAAATAAAATAACGGGGAAAAAGGAAATTCAGAAGTAGGTCATGTGGTGTACCTGCTGGTAGTCATTATAAAGAACCTTCAATAATATTATCTGTAAGAATGATCTACAAATGATCACAATACCCGTCTTTTTTTTTCTAAGATTAAATTTATACTTTAATTTACAATTAATACATAATTTACTAAGGATTTCGACAAATTGCTGTGTCTCATCACACTTAAATTTTCTAGTCTTGTATTTTCGACGTGATTTTCCCACAGTGGTAGACAATTTTTGTATTTTGTGGCCAATCGTGGATCTAAATTGGATCAGATCGTGTTCTAATTAAAGTCGATTTAATATCTACAGTGTTATCCTGAAATAATACTGCCCATAAAGTTATACGGTATAACGTTCTTGTGTCAAACACATAATGGTAATGTTATTGCCACTTCGTATTGCCATGTGGTTATTGGGATATGGTAACGTGTGTTATAATCCAGTTAGGATTACAAAGGAAACCATTTTCTTAGGTGGGATTTTTTTCTGGTCATGTTAAGAAATGTCTTAAGCTTATTTAAGAATTCTTAAGCTAGTCCAAGATAATTCTAAAACATTCCAAGAAAAATCTTAAATCTTTCGTGAATACGGATCCAGTGTCATTATAGGATAATCTATAGCATTGTCAAGAACTGAATCATTCCCATGAATAAAACGCACATAGATATATATCCCATGCAGACCCCTATTGTGTGTGTGTGGGGGGCGGGTGGTAGCGCAGTGGTAGAACAGTTGGACTTCGGAGCCAAGGGTTCCAGGTTCAAATCCCGCCCCGGGGGCCCGG
>JAUTBT010011324.1:0-44277 GCA_032361225.1 Lepetodrilus schrolli
TGGTAGATTATTGGACTCACATGTAGACGACTTGGGGTCGACATAGTCCTCTGTTAATAATTTCATGAGGTTAGCTGTTCAAAGAAAGGACATGAGTGTTGGTTCCGGAAATTACTCGTACAAAGCAGTTTCCGATATTGCCGTTACAATTGCAGTAAAGGAAGCGGAGGCAGAATTTAGATTGTTATCAATACCTATTAAGCAAGAGTTGGTTTCGTCTGAAACAATTAAAACTTTAAGTCCTCAAGGAAAAGAAGGATTGAAATTTGTCGATAATATCAAAATGACAATCCGAATAATAGACCTTGACGATACAAAGCAATTTATAGAAATTGAAAGTTTTGGAAAAGGACTTGATACAGGCGACAAGGGATTTGGTAAGGCATCAACTTATGCACGAAAATATGGATTATTGAATGCGTATAAAATAGCAACAGGCGAAGACCCAGACCAAGACAAAAGCAAGGAAATAAACACTCCTAAAACGGTAAGTGAACGACGTGTGAAAATAAACGCATATTTCGATAAGAACATTGATAAACTACCTCAATTATTAACTCATTTTAGTGTCGGTGCGTTGTCAGAATTGGATGACAAAAATATTAACTTGGTTTACAAAACGTATTCCGATAAAGGATTGTTATAATGAATTTAACTGTAGGAAGTGGCGACATAAGAGCGTATCTGTCGGCAAAAACCACAAAGGGATATGCTAAACTATTGCAAAAGTTTGTCGCTGATGACAAGCCGTATTATAATAGTTTTGCAAGTCCTATAAACGCACTAAGGACAGGGGCAATACTTGAGAACCGATATTTGACAATTCTCGACGATAGTTATTTTACACAATACAAATCAACATCGGAGGAATTTAATTGTTTAACATCGTCGATTGATTTTGCTAAAATAGAAAAAGGAAAAATTGTTGATTTTGACGAATTAAAAACAATCTATTTCACGGAATATATCAATATTATACTTCCGTTATTAAAGTTAACGAAACAGGAGCAAGTTGATTTTCTTAAAAAGAAATTTAAGGCAAATTATAATCAAGTTCAGTTTCAGTTGTATTGTAGTGGATTACAACATGCGAACTTGGTTTTTTTATCCGTTGAGTCTTATATCGACGACGAAAACCATGCGAGAATAGTACAGGAAAAGGATGTTGTAAAATTCAAAATTCCACGTGACGAAACGGTTATTGATAAAATAAAAGAAAGAGCCGTTTTGTTTCAAACAATAAAAGACGCAATAATATAAAAAGTTTTATTATATTTGCAATCGTTAAAAGTGGTGATTTAACGAAAATTAAAACAAGTCAGTAAATAATTAATCCTTTACGGATTGATGCTCTAAACAAGGAAACTGACCCTTGTTGTATGCAACACCAAGCAAGAGCATCAATTTGATAAAGGATTTTTTTATACAAAAGTTTATGATAAATTTAGACACACGGATATTGGACGAATTGGACGGTAACGAACTGGCTGTATTTTGTCACATTATCAAACGAATAAATAAAAAAAACATATCGTTTCCAAGTCGTAAATTATTAATGAAGGAAACAGGCTTCGGTCGAGAGCGTTTAGCGAAATCCTTACAATCATTATCGGATAAGGGAATAATTAAATACTTCCAACGAAAAACCGAAAAGGGGCAATTTTCAAAAACTCATTATTTAATAACAACGAAACTTGCAAGTGTTTTTGTGAACGTTGAAAATGAGGAAATTATAAAAAACGAACCGTGTACCGAAAACCGTACCACCAAAAAACCAACGTCGGAAATATCGCCACTAAGTATTAATCAAGATTTAAGTATTAATAAACTTAAAGGAAAATCTAAAAAAATAGATTTTAAACTATTACTTGACTTTTTAAATAAAGAAACAGGGCGAAATTTCAAATTGATAAATTCAACGGTTCAAAAAAAATTCAATGCAAGATTAAAAGACGGTTATAAAAAAACCGATATTTTAAACGCAATAAAGAATGCATCAAATACAGATTTTCATAAAAACAATGGGAGGCAATATTTGACACCAGATTTTTTTAGTAGAGCATCGACACTTGACAAATACGGTTCGGAAGCCGTTGTTGTCGAAAAAACTGAAGTTTCACAAAAAATGAACGAAGGCACGTTCGTAAATTTTTAAAATTATGATAAAATTAATAAATATTGACAATTTAGAGTTTATGCGTACTTGTTCGGATAATCAATTTGACTTGGCAATTGTTGACCCTCCCTACGGAATAGGGGCTGATAAAGCACAAAATAATGCAGCACAGCAACGATTGAACGCCAAAGGAACATCAAAGGCAGGTCGTGGTTGGAAAATGTACAAGCAGACAAATTGGGATGACGCAATACCGACAAAAGAATACTTTGATGAGTTGTTTAGAATATCAAAAAATCAAATAATATGGGGTGGGAATTACTTCACGGAATATTTGCCACCGACTATGGGTTGGATTATTTGGAACAAAATGCAAAGAAATTTTAGTTTAGCAGACGGCGAAATGGCGTGGTCGTCGTTTAACAAGGCGATGCGAATTTTTGATTTTAGTCGAGGAGCAGCACTTGCCGATAATAATAATCGTGGAGGTCGTTTCCATCCAACGCAAAAACCGGTTCAATTATACAAATGGATTTTATCCAAGTATGCGAACAAAGGCGATAAAATTATTGACACACATCTTGGAAGTGGAGGAATAGCAATTGCGTGTCACGATTACGATTTTGAAATGGTAGGTTTAGAAATCGACAAGGATTATTATACAACAGCACTTCGACGATTAGACGACCACAGGGCTCAACTTAAAATGTTTTAATATGATATACAAAAACATTATAAAAGGATTTGATATTGTAAAGTCGGCTGATATTTTTAACGATGTAATAAAATATGCAAAACAGGGAGCATTGCGTGGAGTTTATTTGGGTTTTCCGTCGGTAGAGCAATATTACTCTATGAGTTTGCCGGGTGTTACTGACTGGACAGGCTTCCCAAGAAGTGGAAAAACACAAGTTTTAATGGAATTTTTATTGAATACATCGGACTTTTACGGTTGGAAGCATCTGATATACTTCCCAGATGTTGGTAATGCAGTCGAAATTATCGCAGATTTAATCCATAAGCGTACAGGAAAAACCTTTGATAAACGATATAAAAACCATATTACTGAAATGGAAATAAATATTGAATTGACGTGGGTACTCGAACATTTTAAAATTCTAACAAAAAACGATTTGAAGGCAAAACTTACGCCTTATCAATTTTGGGATTTAGCAGCAAAGTTAAACGGCGAAATTGAAGGAGGCGTTCAAACAGCATCAATTGACGCTTGGAAGGATATGAAGCACGATATTACAGGATTTGGACGTGACGACAAGTATTTGGAGGACGTTTTAAGTTACCGAAATGCAATGGCAGAAAAAAATAAAATGCATTTTCATACAATTATACATCCGACACGGACGGATAAGGACAAGGACGGAAACAGAAAACCACCGACACCGTATGATTTAAAAGGAGGAACGGAATGGTTTAACAACGGAAAAAATATGGTAACTGTACACCGTGAGGGAGGAAATACAACCGACGTGAAGTTGTATTGGAATAAAATCAAACCACGTTCAATTGGTAAAACAGGAGTTTCTGATTTGAATTTTGACCTTGAGAAATTTAGATATTTTGAGGACGATATGGGTACAAAATTATTCGCAAGTAAGGATTTTGTAAAAACACAAAAAGCATCTGTATCTGAGATAATTTCGCCAAAGATTGAAGGTGGCGACGACGAAATACCGTTTTAATTATGGATGACGTAAAAACAAACGATAAAATGGAACAGTTGAATAAAAGACGTGACGAACGTGGACTGTTGGAACGAGCAAGAGCAGGTTTTTGGGCGAAACAGGAGGCAATAAAACAACGCCGTAATGATAACCTTGCTGCAACTGAAGGAATTTTAGACTTAAAATATCAAAGTGATAGTTTATTGCTTATGGGATTGTTTAATAATTGGTTTAAAAATGCGAAAACAACTAAACAAACCGAAATTCTTAATGAAAGTTTTACAGCGTTAATGCGAATACAATCATACGTTTCAAATCTTCAGACTGTATCGAGGTCGGCAGTCGGCGAAATGTTGGACGAACGCACAGAAAACAATAAACTTCACGCAAAGGTTCAAACTTTAGAAAAACAAATTGAAACGTTAAAAGCCGAAATCGAGCATTATGAAAACGAATAATCATAAAATTGTAGCAAGAGCATTTTCTGTTTGCGAAAAAAATGGAATTACAGTTTATCCTATTTATAATAAAAACAGGAGGACAATAAACGGAAAAGTTTATGAAGCGAATAATTGGTTTATCGAGGTTGACAACAATGGAATGAAAACAATATACAATAAGTCAATTGGTACCGGTTCCGTATTAGGAACAAAAACAAATTCCAAACGAAAATCAAAAAAAAGTGAAAATATAGACTGGTCAGGTGCGATTGAAAACACTTTGATTTATTGGGAAAAATTAATAATTAAACAAGTAGAAAATGAAAAAACAAAGTAAAAAATTAAGTTTAATCGAGGCTGTATCAAGCACAATAATTGGATTGATTACGTCGTTTTTAATTCAGTTGGTTATTTATCCACTTTTAAATATTCCTGTATCAATAGGACAAAATGTGATTATTACGTTTGTTTTTTTCGTTGCGAGTATTTTGCGAGGGTATTTTGTGCGTCGATTATTTAACCGAGTGAAATCAAAATAATGGAATTAATCAAAGAAATTATAATTGTTGATCCACCTACGAAGTACAATGACCGTAAAAAAACGAAAATTGACCCAAAAACAGGACGATTAAAGGTTGATGTATATTATTTGACTGCAAATTTATTTTACGCCGGTATTCCGTACTTTATGCGAGTAAAAATAACGGACGCAATAAAAAGTTTTTTAATTCCACACATGGCTGATATTCCTAAATTATCAAAATGTCGTATTGAATTAACCTACAGAAAACCACAGGACACTTTCGATTTGGATAACAAAGCCTTCTTTTGGTTAAAAATGTTTTTAGATATTTTAAAGACACCAACAAATCGGCAAGTACAAAATGCACTTAAACGTCGTAAGGAAATCAAAACAATAAACGCAATCAAGGATGACACCGTGCGTTATATTTCTGAAATAAATATGAAATACGAACGAGGTCAACACGCCTTAATTATAAAAGTATTCGGAAAATTGGACATCCCGGAAAAAACACTGTTTGATATTTAATAAAAGATTTTATTAAAAACAGCGTAATTAATAAAAATTTTTATTATATTTGCCGAACAAACGATAAACATTTTAATATTATGAAATTCAATTTTTTATTTAAAGAAACAAAAAGCGTTCTATTACCGAACCAAAAGCCGGGAGTTGTTTCAAGTACATTTGTAACAACGGAAATGGAACGAAAAATGATGCAATTTGCAAACGCAGTTCGTTCGGCAGGTTCATTAGATTAAATATTAACATCGTCCGTTGGTATTAATCAACGGACGTAAAAACAAACGATAAAATGCATAACTTATACTTAGAAAACTCAGACGAATTAATACAAATCGCAGAAATATTAAAAGTCAATATTGACGAATTAAAGGAAACGATAAGCAACCGATTAATCAAAGCGGATATTGAACTTGAGGCAATCGATGATGCTGGAATACCACTTGTAGAATTAATCACAAACTTTGGTTTTAAATTACAAAATGCGACTGCTTTTGTATTAGGACGTTCGGACAATAGAATAAATAATTTATTCGGACAATTAAAATTTAGGCACGTAAACGACGACTGTCCAGAATGTGGATGCGAAACGGAAACAGAAACCGACGGAGCGTGGGGTCATACTTGGGAGGAAAAAAAATGTGAAAACAATAATTGCGATTACTTCGAAACTGACGAGCCAGATTGGGATTTAAAACGTGACATCGCACTTGATAGATAAAAAATATGAAGGAATTTATTACATACGGAAGTGTCGATAAGGAGGGAAAATTATCAATCTATAATCAAACCCAATTCGTCAAAAATATACGTGAATTTTACAAAAGTTTGTCGGTTGAAATAATATTTAAACCACGTTTTTATAAATTTTCTGACAAGGCACGTTCGTATTATTTCGCTGTTATTGTTAAACAAATCCAAAAAGCGTGGTTATCAACAGGAGTCATAAAATCCCTTAAGGATATAGACCTTGAAATGCGTGACAAATTCCTTTATTACGAGGAATTTAATGAGGAAACAGGAATGTTTGAAAAATACCTTCATACATTAAAAAAAACCGACACTGAAGTATCAAAATCAATGATGAGCAAATACTGTGAAATGTGTATAATTTGGACGGCTCAATGTTTTGATTGGCAAATACCCTATCCGGGCGAGGAAGTAATTATAAAAAACAAAGAAAATGGAAACGTGGAAAAAAATAGAACATTTTAATAATTTTTACGAAGTATCGAATTACGGTCGAGTAAGATCATTAAAAAGGATAACAATATGACAGTTGTTGTTTAATATTAATCTTTTAAAACAAATTTGTATGTCAAAAATTAAAATTGTGAGCTTCGATCAGTTCACGTTAAAAAAAGCAAAAATCTCAAGTACAGGTGTCGAATGTGACTTTGAGGAAAGTCGAGTAATTGACGACAAGGTACACGTTATTTCGCATAACGTCAAGGCGAATTATATCCCACATCCGGATTTAATAGATTTACGTAATAAATTACGAACGTATCTTGTAATGGCTTACAGTCTAAATTTAGGTTATGAGTTGGCGATTAAGTATTTGAAAGGAGAACAAAAAGCCAAAGTCGAAGATGGTATGATTGATGTAATCGACAAAATCGAAGTAACAGGCGTGTCGATAGGAGGCGACGAACAATTGCGTGGAGTTGTTATTTCCGGAAAAATAGAAAGCAACAACAAATCGAAGTGTGCCATGAATACTCCTCGTATTGTTTTTAGTTCGGAAAAATTAGGTTACGAAGGCGAAGTTGAGGACTTAATCGAACTTATCGAACGTGAAACTTACAAATACTTATTCGATGGTAAAACAGCCGAACCGACATTGTTTGATAGTTCAAATGATGAAGGTGAGGTTCCGGTTGCAAAAACAGTCGCAACAGGAAAAAATGCTGAAGTTCCTGTACCAAGTGGACTTTCTTAATTATTAACTTTGAACCTTCAAGTAATCTTTGACGGCTCAATAATAAAAGGCAATGGAAACAATCAAAGAAAAAAAATGTAAAATTTGTGGTTATCGGTTTACACCGAAATATAAAACAACGGAGAGGTTTTGTTCGTTTAAATGCGCCACGATTGATGCAAAAAAGAAACCGACTAAAATATACGCACCAATCAAAAAAGTATCGGAAAAGCGAAAAAAAGAACAGAAAACTTACAAGACAGACCGTTTAGAGTTTCTTGCTGAACCACGAAACAAAATTTGCTTCATTGACGGTTGCAATAAACCATCAACAACAATCGAACATCGCATGGGTCGTATCGGTTACGCCGACGATTGGGCGAAACAAAATAATATTCCGTTGTATTTAGACACTCGATATTGGGCAGGTTGTTGTTTAGAACACAACCTTGAACTCGAAAACAATACGGAATTATCAAGAAAATATCAATTATCAAAATTAACAGGAGGCAAGAAAACGCAATAAAAACGTATATGGCCGGTAAAACAAATTTATGAAATGGAAACAAATAAAACGTTTAAAAAAGATTTTAAGGAATGGTTAATAAATGACAGTAGTTATAAGGCTAAAATGGTACTTGGCGAATTATCAATAAATATAAATTCGTTTTTATGTCGATTTGATACTATTCCAATAATGATGCAAAATATTATTTTCGTTGAATTTTTTGCGTCAAGGGATATTTTTATAAGTGTAATTTGTCACGAGGACTCTAATGGCGATTTTAATTACAAACAGGAAATAATCGGTTTTCATGGAAATATTTATGATAATTGTGTTTATACGGAAAAACAGAACGCCTATTTTTTTGCTATTAAAACAGCAGTAAATTTAATAAACGTTTAAAATGATAAAAGGATTTGAAATATACACGGAGGAATTAACAGACGACGAAAAAAACAATATTGTGCCATTATTGGTTCGAGGGTTGCAAACGAAAATCGGAAAAGATAATGCGATTACTTCAACTGATATGATTACGGCAATGAAAAAATATAATTACAAAATCGGTGGTGCAAAACTTCGTAAATTAATCCAATACATACGAATGACTGGACTTGTTGAGCGATTGGTTGCAACTTCAAAAGGATATTATATTTGTAATCGAGAGGACGAAATGAACGCCTACACGGAAAGTTTACTTCAAAGGTCGTCACAAATTGAGATGATTGCAAAACAAATGGATTTTCAATTTAAAAAATACATCGATGCAAAATAAAAAAGGAATAAACGTAATGTCGTTATTTAGTGGAATGGGTACCGGGAAACAGGCGTTGTTGGACTTGAATTTTAAAATTAACAATTATTACTCGAGTGAAATAAAGGAGGTCGCTTTGCGATTGACAAAAGATAAATTTCCGGAAACGAAACAAATGGGCGATATTTTAAAATGGAAGGAATGGGATATTGACTGGTCAAGTATTGATTTAATATTGTCCGGTTCACCTTGTAAGGATTTAACTATTGTCGGAAAAAGAAAAGGAATATACGGCGATAATAGTGGTTTATTTTGGACGTTTATCGAAATGTACAACCATATTAAAAAACTCAATCCAAACGTTATATTTTTCCAAGAAAATGTTGGAAGTGCTCCACGTAAGGACATCGGAATAATGAGCCGTGCGTTGGGGGTTTATCCTTTACGTTTCAACTCACAATTATTGACGGCACAATTACGTGACCGTTATTATTGGACGAACATACGAACTCGACAAGAAGGAATGTTTGGCGACATTATCGCTGACATCCCGGAACCAAAAGACTTAAAAATAACCTTTCAAAGTATTTTAACGTCCGGTTTTGCCGACCGACGAAAGGCGAGAGCGATAATTGAGGGCGATAGTCGTCCACACGTAAATATGGATTTAAAAATAAGACGTTATACACAAACAGGGTTCGGTAACTTGGTGCTGCTATTTGAGGAGGACTTAAAAAAACCGACATCAACATTAAAAGGTGACAGAATAAGATTATTAAATAAAACGGAATTATGTCGTTTACAGGGCTTCCCGGACGATTATTGCGATATATTAACAAGAAACGAAACAGCAAGTGTTTGTGGCGACGGTTGGACATTACCAATTATAAAGCATTTTTTTCAATATTTGCCGTTCGTTAAAAATTAACTTAAAAGTGAAATTATGGAACAAGACAAAAATTTTATCGGAGTTGCAAGAGTAACGTCGGAGCATTTTGAAAATGTATTTGACAAACCAAACAAGGACTATTCAAAGGACGAAATAAACGAAATGGTAAACGGAATGTTTGCGTGGTTCGACGAAAACGACAATAATAAACTAAACGACAGTAAAACAAAAACAATCGTTAAAATGACCGATTTTATAATTGGTTATGCAAAGGATAACGGCATGACCGGTTCCGAGTTGTTTTCGTTAATGTTATCAAAAGAAAAAATAATAAACGATGCCGATTGATTATAAAAAATACCCACCAAATTGGCTGAGTGAAATACGACCAAGAATATTAAAACGAGCAAAAAACAAATGTGAGTTTGATGGTTGCGATTTTGAACACAAGGAAATGGTATGGTCAGTAAAAAACAAAGGTAAGGTTGTCGGTTGGTTCCGGGAAAAGTCTGAAGCAAACAAACAACCGAAAACGATGCAAATTAAAAAAGGCGTTATTATACCAAATCCGAAACAAGTACGTGTTATTTTAACGATTGCACACTTAGACCACGATGAGGGTAATTTAAACGTAAAAGACTAACGATTGAAAGCAGCGTGTCAATTATGCCACCTACGATACGATGCTAAGGAAAAATACAGGAGGCAAAAACAAAAACAAATTAATAATCTTAAAAATAAAAATCATGGGTAAAACAAACAAAGTAATTTTAATTGGAAATTTTGGCGACGCAATCCAAATGCATCACTTCGAAGGTGGTGGTTGCATCGGTCGAGTATCTTTGGCAACGACGGAAACGTATAAAAACAAAGAAGGCGAAAAAGTCGAAAATGTCGAATGGCATAACGTAGTATTTAGAAACAAATCGGCTGAGATTGTTGAACAGTACACGAAAAAAGGAAGTAAAATGTACGTCGAGGGTCGTTTGAAATATCGACAATGGGAGGACAAAGAAGGTATCAAACGTTATTCAACCGAAATTCATGTGCGAGAATTTGAATTTTTGACACCAGCAACAACTGACCCAAACAAAACAACAACGAGTGCTGGACCGACACCACCGTTGAAGGACGAAAACGGCGATGATTTACCGTTTTAATTAAAAATAACGTATGGTTGTATGGTGTCGGTTTTTGTTTTTCTCAAAAACTGCACTATACAACGTGTTGTGTGACTGGTGCGGTAATTAACGATAAAACTTTATAAAATGGAATACAGTAAAAAAGAAAAAAGGGGATGGATTTGTTTTTATAACATTGATAATATTGAGTTTATGAAAAGTAAGCCTGATAACTTCTATGATTTGGCAATAGTTGACACACCTTATGGGATTGATGCTGACAAAAAAAACAGCAAACAAGAGATGAAAACAAAAAAAAGTGCTACACTTAGTAAACATTATGGCTACCAAACTTGGGACAGAGAGATACCAACAGATGAGTATTTTGCAGAACTTAAAAGAGTAAGCAAAAGGCAGATTGTTTGGGGTGCAAACTTCTTTAATTTGCAAGGTGGAATGTTGTATTGGCATAAGAATGTAACAATGCCGACTTATAGCACTGGCGAACTTGCTTGGTTGAGTTGGTTAAATAAAATTGACTTTGTAGAAGTAACTTGGCACGGAATGTTGCAATACAATATGAAAGACAAAGAAGATAGAATACACCCTACACAGAAGCCGATAATGTTGTATAGGTGGTTGCTTGATAAATATGCAGAAAGTGGCAATAAAATACTTGATACACACGGAGGAAGTGGAAGTATTGCTGTTGCTTGTGATATGGAAAAATACGATTTGGATATTTTAGAGATTGACAAAGATTATTTTAATGACAGCATAAAACGATTTGATGAATACAAGATGCAAGGAGTATTATTTTAATCGGTTTGCAAAACCGAAAGTGCGGTGGCTTTTTCTTTTTGGTCAATTTAGTAGAATTTTGATTAATAGAACGAATGTAGCACTTGCACACAACACAAAAATAAACGGTCGTTTTAATGCCGTTTATTGACTGTTATTTTTTAGTTGCTACAAAAACAATAATAAAACTTTTTATTATTTATTAGTTATTTAATAAAAAGTTTTATTATATTTGCCAAACAAACGATAAACATTTTAATATTATGAATTACTTAAAATTTAAGAATGACGGTATAATTACCGAAGAGGCGATTGCATTACTTGGAGCATCGACAAAAAGAAATCAACAAGGTAAAATCGGATATTTCGGAAGTGGAAATAAATTTGCACTTGCGTATTTAATCCGAAACAATTTTGAAGTCCGAATATTTGGAGGACAGAATGAGTTAGTAATTACTACCGTTGAAAAAAAACTTGGCGAAAATACATTTGATGTTATCGCAATTAACGGAAACGAAACTTCAATAACGACAGAGTTCGGAGCAAAATGGAAACTTTGGCAGGCGATGCGAGAATTGTACTCGAATGCATTGGACGAAGGAAACGGAACAATTGAATTAGTAAATGACATTAATCCAAACGAAAATGAAACTCATTATTATATTAAAATGAGAGCCGAATTAACAGAGTGGTTTGGTCAGTTTAATAGTTATTTTGCTGAAAACAAGGAAGTTTTATTTGAGAGTAAATACGGACGTATATTAAAAAAACACGATAATAAAGGGCATTTGTACCGTAGAGGCATTTCGGTATGGCACTCGGATAAAAACTCGTTATACGATTACGATGTAAACGACATATCAATTACTGAGGACAGAATAGTTACTTATAGTTGGCAAGTACCGACTAAAATATGGAATATATTATATTCTTGTACCAACAAAGAAATAATCGCCAATATACTCGAGAACTCAGCAAATGCAGGAATGTTAGAGGGTTCAATATCGGACTTTTCTGATATTGATGCAACGGATATTTCAGACGAATTTAAGGAAGTTTTACGGTCAAAAATAGTCTGTTCTAAAAACATGGAAGGATATTTAAAAAGTGACGAAAAAGCAAATACCACAATATTACCGTCAAAAATATACGCATCGCTTCATCAATATTTAGGAAACGAAAACAAGGGTAAAAATTTCCGGGTAACAACAAGTGGTGATGTATTCAAAGTTTCGGAAATAGACGATTTACAAAGAGCAAGTTTAAATAAAGTTTATGAATTTTTAAAGGAGGCGAATTATACAGAAATATTAGATTATGATGTTGTCGTTGGTATTTTTACAAATAAGGAAATAACAGGACTTGCTGATAAAAAAAACAATCAAATTGTTGTTTCCGATATTGCCTTTGAAAAGGGAACGAATTACATACTCGAGGTTTTAATTGAGGAATTTATACATTTGAAATACGACGTTAAGGACGAAACGAGAGCGTTCCAAGACTCAATGATAATGGAAATGGTAAAAATAATGAAAATCAAAAACGCTTTCGTTTTATAAAAAATATTAATCAAGCCGACCGTAAAATGTCGGCTTTAAAAACTTAAAAATGGCAAAGCATTATGTAACCTTCGGACAAGACCATAAACACAAAATAAACAACAAGATATTCGATAGAAATTGTGTTGCTGTATTCGAAGCGGATAATCCAAACGATGGTCGTGAAAAGGCGTTTAAATATTTTGATGTTAAATTTTGTTTTGAATATCACGACAAAGAATTTGACCACTCAAGTATGCATTTTTTTCCGAGAGGGTTTATTGAATTAATCGAAACGAACGACATCGAGGTTGTTGATGCAGAAACTATAAAACCTTAAAACCATGACACAGCACGACAGAAACGAGTTATTTGATTATTTTAACAACGAACATGATTTGTTACTTACAAGCGACGAAATCACTGAAATAATCAACCGAATAACTAAAAAGGACGATGATCATTATAAACGAATAATGGCGTACAAAATAAACATGTACCGATTTATCAATATATTTTTATTGACGGTATTAAACGCAATATTCGGCGACAAGGGAATGAATTATATTGTTTGGTTATTTATATCTTACAATTTATTTCATTTGATTTTTAACATTGTAAAATCGAAACTTGATGAGCGTAAAAGTAGAATGGTCAAAAAGTAATGAAACTCCGGGCGAATTATCGGAGGCACAAAACGGATTTAGTATTGACGTATTAGTTTATTTTGAAAAATTAGATGAGCATACGATTGCTTGGTACGATTACAACCAGATGAAATGGTTGTTTTTATCAAATCAAGACTACACGAAGCAACCGTTTAAATGGCGTTATTTTCAAGACGAAATCGACAAATCAAATTATAAAAAATTAAAATAATGGCACAAAAAACAGAATTACAAAAACAAATCGGCGAGGTTTTCGCCACAGAGAGAATTAGTTACAGCGATAAGGATGTATTGTTGCTTATTGCAGTAACAAAACAATTCAACCGGTCCGGTTACAAATTAGGGTTTTTAGAAGTTGCGAAGTTCGTAACCAATAAGAAAAACAAAGGATTGATTGAAAAGGATGGATTAACAAAAACAATCGAGGCAATGGCTCACATGCGACTTGGTACAATTATCAAGGAAAAACAACCCGGACGTAACGAAAAATGTCCGTGTGGTTCCGGAATTAAATACAAGCGTTGTTGCATGAAAACAGGAAATCGACAATGAAAACACTAAATAAACAAATACCAATTTTCGGTGGTCGTTTAGTTGCAATAATAGACAAGGACTTAAAAGGAATTGAAAAAAAATATAATTTAACTGACACTTCGGATTGTGACGCAATTGCCTTTCGCAATCCAACTTCAAAGAAGCGTCGAGTTTATGTCATAGCATTTGAACAAGGACGAATAACGCCGGGAATATTGGCACACGAAGGAATACATATTGCGAATATGATACTTGACGACATCGGTTATAGATTAGATATTGAAAACGACGAAATTCAATGTTACGTGGCAGGTTGGGTTGTTGATGTTGTTACCGAAATGCTACTCAAGGCAAAAATTAAAATCAATTATAAAAATAACGATTAAAATGGCACAAAATTCAAACGAAAAAATACTTAGTAAAATCACGGCGAGTATTATTGCAAACCAAATCGCCTATAATCTAAACCACGAAATACGCTTCACAGGATATTACAAGCATAAATTAAAAATGTTGTTAAAACAACTTGACAAAGAACTTGCAAAAGCCGAAAAAACCGAATATGAGAAGTTTTATGAAACGGCAGGCGATGAAGTCGATAACGTTCACGCCGTCCTGTTCGATTTAATAAACGAAATTTCAATGCTTGGGTTGATACATTACCAAAATATCACTGAAATAATAAAAGCGTATAAAATCAACCCAAAATCAATAAATGGAATAGTAAACAAAATCATGATATATTTAAAACAATCTTAAAAACTAATTAAATGAACGAAAAAACAACAAAGGAACTTGCAGCATTGGCGAAACAAATAAATGTCAATGCAAATAAAAACCGAACGAACAAACTGAAGGATTTTAAAAAACAACAAGGAGAGCACGGCGACGAGCATATTGGTAAACGTTCGCCGAAATGTATAACGTTCGACAAGGACGCTCAAGACAATCTACCACAAAGCATCAAGGATAAAATGAAACGCAACCGGGACGATGCTGAAAAGAAACAAGCGTTGCTTGAAAACTTAGGAATTGACGAAACGGAACGCAAAAACCTTTACAATTGCAAAAAGTGTGGGAATACAATAACAACAATCAACCGTGACAAAGGCGTAACACCAATGATGCTGAGTTGTTCGGCGTTCAACGGTTGTTCTGACGGTATGATGTTCAGTTTTATGTACAACGTGCCACCGAGATTGGTTGCAGGTTACGAATGGATCAAAGAACCGGGAGAGGAAGTATTGAATATTAAACAAATAAAACGATAAAATGAAAAAACTAATTAATTACTTCAAACGAAACAGAACAAAATGGCTTCCACTTGGAACGTTTAACCACGCCGGTCGTGATTACATTACCTTCGTCAGAAAAAACAACCGAACAGGAATGTTATACTTCAAAACAAAGGTCGCAAATTCAAATATTTCAATCGGCACAAGTATTTTAATCGGCACAAGTTGTTATTCAATACTACCGAGCAACGGCGACTTAATAGACACCAAAAAGGCGTGGAAAAAAATAACTAATAAAAACACAATCAAATGAAATTATCTGAAGTAGATTGCTTTGTATTAAGTTCGGCAATAGAACACCTGTATTTAACCAATGGTAAAAAGTGCCTTTTAAACGAAAAAGGAATAAAAAAACTTGCAAATATCTATTCTCGTTTAGGGCAAAAATTATTTAAAATCGACCAAAAAGCAGTGCAGAATGATGTTGAACAACGAATGCTCAAAGAAATTAATTACACAAAGGAAGAATAGTTTGCTCGTGCCATTGCAAACAAAGAAAGCGTCCAACAATTAAAACAGTTGGGCATTTTTCGACTTCAATCAAAACCCAATCAAAAGACATTTAAAAAAAAATAGTAAATTTGTAATCCAAACAAACAACATTTTAAACAAGAAAAAATGGCAGGACAAATAAACTACAACGACAAACAAATACAAGAGTTCAAAGAAATAATTATTGACCGTTTATGGCAAGGGAAAAGTTTACGCCAAATACTCAAAAGGAGTAAAAAACTACCAAGCAGAAAATACGTTTATGAATGGCTGAACCCGAACCACGACAAATATGACCAAAACTTCAGTAACAATTACACGCAGGTGCGAGAGGAAATTGCCGATTACTTCGTTGATAGTATTGCTGAAATACGCCGAAAAATGCTGAAGGGCGAATACGAACCCAATGCTGCTCGTGTTGCAATAGACTCGCTCAAATGGACAGCAGGACGAATGAAACCGAAAAAATACGGAACGACTAAACTTGATTTAACGACAGGAGGAAAGGAATTACAAAACCAAATCGTCACTTATTATATCCCGGATAACGGACGACAAGATATGACTGACCCAGACGACGACTATAATCCGGATGACGAAAAGGAATAAATATTGTTATCCACACGGTTACAGACTAAGCCTAAACCCACGTAAACATTGACAAGTTAAAAATCGAATATGAGCCAACTACAAAAGCAAATCCGACCACAAGAAGGTTATCAAATGGAAGTAATGACTTCAAACGCCGATATTGTTATTGGTGGTGGTGCAGCAGGGGTTGGTAAAACGTTCGTATTGTTGATGGACGCTTTACGATTTACGCCGTTGATAGGTTATGGTGCTGTAATATTTAGACGTACAACGCCAATGATTAGAAATCAAGGAGGACTTTGGGATGCGTCGAGCAAATTATATTCAACGATTGACGGTGTTACGCCACGACAGTCGGCTTTGGAGTGGAGGTTTACTTCCGGGAGTCGTATCAAGTTCGCACATTTGGAATACGAAAAGAATATTTATGACTGGCAAGGTTCGGAAATTCCGTTTATTGGATTTGACGAATTAACGCATTTTACAAAGAAAATGTTTTTTTACATGCTATCAAGGAACCGGTCAACGAGTGGGGTTAATCCAACCGTTCGAGCAACGTGCAATCCAGACCCGGACAGTTGGGTGCGTGATTTTATAGACTGGTGGATTGGCGATGACGGTTTTCCAATTCCGGAACGTCAAGGTAAGGTTCGATTTTTTATGGTTGATAATGACCAGTATATTTGGGGCGATACAAAAAAGGAAGTTATCGACAAGGGATGGTATGCCTTAAAGGAATTAGTGGACAACTCGAACGGATTATTGAAACCGTCGGACTTTATCAAATCATTAACGTTTATCGGTGGGTCAATTTATAACAACGTCGAGCTTTTAAAAACAAACCCTCAATATTTGGCAAATCTAAACGCTCAATCAAAGGACGAGAAGTTTAGACTACTTGCCGGGAATTGGAACGTAAAACATAACGAATCCGAAGTTTACGATTACTTTAAATTTCGAGGAATGTTTACAAATCATTTCTTAGCCGAAACGTACAAACACTCCGAGAAGTACATAACCACCGATATTGCCGTAAAAGGTTCGGATATGTTCGTCGTGTTCGTTTGGCAAGGGAAAATGTTAATTGACTTCGTCGTATTGGAAAAATCAAAAGGAAACGTAATAATTGACGAAATTACAGGAATGGCGTACAAACACGGTGTGCCTTATTCAAATATTATATTCGATAATGATGGGGTCGGACAGTTCGTTGACGGATTTATTGACGACGCAAGGGAATTTAATAACGGTGGTCGTGCAATCAATAACGAGAATTACAAAAACTTAAAATCTCAATGCTACATCAAAAGTGGCGACAGCGTAGAACGTTCCGAGTATTACATCCCGGAAGCAATCGCAAATCGTCCGTATAATTCGACAATATCGCTCAAAGAACAATTACAAAAGGAACGGAAAGCAATCAAACGTGCGAAGCCAGACTACGACGGTAAACTTGCTGTTATACCTAAACACGAAATGAAAACATACCTTGACGGTAAAAGTCCGGATTTGTTGGACGCTTTTATGATGAGGGAATACGCCGAGTTAATGCCGTCGGAACCAGAGGTGGAATATTTATAAATAAAAAGATTATGGCAATACCGAAATGGAACAAAAAATGGAAAAAGGAACGGAAAAAGAAACGGAAACCACTACCGAAAAATTGGTGGGATAAAGGAATAAACCCTGTAACAGGATGGAAAGCGTCAACGGTCAAAAATCAAAAAGGCGAGGGAATACCGACGTGCTACATCGATAAACCAAAAAACAAATGATACGCAAAATGTACAAAATTCTAAAATATACGGTATTAACTATATTTTACTTGGCAATGTTAATCGTTATAATAGTATTGGTTCAAGCAGCAATGTTTTATCAAAATCAATAAATAATAAAAAGTTTTATTAAATTTGTTGTGTATAATAAAAAGTTTTATTATTTTTGTCGGACAAACGATAAAACAATACATTATGAAATCATCACAAATTAGTACAGGAGTAACGTTTAAATTCAAAAACGACGAGTACCCACATGAGTTTACAATAACAAAGGTTTACGACGACGGAGCAGTAATAACAAGGGATGAGGAAGGCGACGATGGTTATGAGTTTAAAAAGGACGAGTTATTGTCTGATAATTGTGTGGTTATTTAATGGCTGACTATTTAGAAATATACAAGAACAAGTTCGGTGATTCGCAATATAGGGGCATCGTTCAAGCTACACGATTACTTTCTAAACGATTAGGAACAAAGATTGTCGTCGATGTCAAAAACAACACTTACTTGAATAATCCTGCAATAAAGGAACGAGTGGATTACTTCCAACAACGTGGTGCAAGATTTAGTCAAGGCGATTTGGGAAATGGCGAAACAAATGGAAAATATTTTGTTCCACGTCAAGGCGTAACGTATGCCTCCGGGATATGCGTCAAAAAATACAACGAAAACGATTATTAATTTAAAACTAAAATAATGGCATTAAAATCAAAGGACTTAAAAACTCGTGTAATACATCACTCGTTATTGAACGATTGGCTTCAAAAAAACGATTATATTGTATTGAAAATGTTACCAATGGGAGTGAATAGAATATTTATAATTTTTAGAAACAAATAATGAAAACAAACGTACAAATTGAAATCGGTGTGACCGATGCGAGAAAGGTTATTGATATTGTCCACGATTTATCATTGCTTGAAAGTTGTAAAATAAAACAAACATCGACAAACACGTATTTGATTAAAAACGTGGAAATCAACCCATTTATTGATTGTGAGTATTGGGACGCTTTTAATAATTTTACAAATATTCTTGATGACAATGGCATTGAGTATGAAGTTGAACATTTATAATTTTTAATTTATGGTAACAAAAGATCCAGTACTTGAATACCCAGACGATGTTTACTACACAGGAACAGGAACAACATGGGACATTGACTTGAACGGTAACAAGTTTTTTAAATTATACAACCCAATGCTTTATCCTATCGATGGGTGTACTTTAGAACCTTATGAAATATTTGATGATGTAGCGCGTGAAAAATACTCCCCACCTATTGACAAAATAATTATATCGGAATGTGACAAATACGTTTCGATTACAGTTGTAGCAAAAACAGAACAATCGTTGTCTTGGGAAACATTGCAGCAAGTCAAAGACGAACATTATCCGGATATTGATTTTGTCGAGGTTTATCCAAAACGTACCGAAATAATCAACAAGGCAAACGAACGTCACTTGATACACCGAAAAGGTTTTGTCGTTCCTAAATTATGCGACTTGGAGCGTCCAAGTAAAACACGGATATTTAAACTTAAATAAATTTTTATATCTTTACGCCATTATTAATCATAAAACCATTTTAAAATGAAAAACGTTTTTTTAAGTTTAGTTTTCCTTTTTACGGTATCGTTTATGTTTGGAGCATCGCCTCCACAATACGATGTCGGCACAAAGGATGAAGTGAAGGTATTTGTTCAATCCGTAAACAATCAAACAACTTTACAAGTTGCAACGGTTAATTTGCAAACGTTGGGCGTTGAGGCAATCCATCCGGATGTTGCGACGGTTACAGCGTTCAAACAAGGAACCGGAATTGATGAGATTGTTGGAATAAAAACAATACACAATCGATGCGAGTATTTATTTTATCCGAAATTTTGATGCAAAAACCAATCACTATAAAAATATTGATGATTATCCCATACCCATATTAAAATACAATTTGATTAATATGCAACCGAAATCGAAATATTTATTTTGCACATCTGGTGGGCTTTCAAGGGTCATCAACCGTCCAAACATAGCATAAAAAATTAGTTAGTTAATTAGTTGAACCACGTCCAATCGGCGTGGTTTTTCTTTGGTATAAATTGAAATTAAAAAAAGTTTTAATATATTTGCATCGTTAATGCTAAGGGAATGCATCTCAAAAACGTATTTTATTAATTAAAAATTTAGCATTATGAGTGGATTATGTAACTGTCCAGCACCAACTTCGCTGACCGACATACCGGCACAAGACTGTGGCGTGAATTTAAACCAAATTCAAAGAGTAGCATTTCAAAGAAAAAATAACAAATTCGGACTTGGAGGAGTTCCGGGTACACCACCAACCGATAACTCGATTTTAGAGTTGGCTGATTGGCAGGCGTTACTTGGTGCTGCTGATAATACGAAAATTGTCATTACGCCGTTAATTGGAGCAAATCCAACTATTGAACCGGGCGATGCGATTACTTCCGGAGGAGGCGATAATTCAACATTGAACGGTGTGGAGGAAATCGAAGGAGTTAATCCGTCGAAATTCGCTTGTGAGTTCAAAGAATTGTCACCGGAAATCGAAAAGGCAATGTCTAAATTGTTATGCGAAAAGAATTTGACGGTTTATTTAATCCTTCAAGGAGGAAAAATTGCTGTTGTAAAAATTTCGGATGACAATCAAAAAGGGTTCGATATTCAAAGTCCTTTCTTTTCCGATAGAGGAAATCAAGGGTTTGCAACCAAAGACACGCACACGTTGTCGTTTGGATTAAAAGCAGGATGGTCGGCAGATTTGCAGATTATCACGCCAAACTTCAACCCATTGTCAGAAATATAAATGGCAAATTCAAAAACAACTCGTCAAACGTTGGTTCAGTTATCAACGCTTGGCGAGTATAAACGGACACAAAAATTTGAATTAACACAAGCCTTGTCATTGTTACGTTTACCGAATACCCAGTGGAAATTAGACGACGACAAATTTATATTTGAGAACAATGATATTAAACGACCAAAAAGCAAAGGAAAGGATAAACCAACCGAAAGCAAGTAATTATTTGCGTTCAGTTCGTCTGTACGAGTCGGCACTTCGTGTTTTTACGGAGGAGTTTGATTTAACTGAATTATCGGGCGAGCCTTATTGGAATATTCTAACATCTAAAATGTCTGAAGTAACGAAGCGGAAATACGACCGTATTCAACAGTTCATGCGATTTCCTTTGCCGATTGTTCAAATAACTGACAGCATCTTAAATGATTATTTTAAGGTATTTGAAGGCAAAAATAGATTTTTTAATGTTGACGCAAATCGTGACATCGAAGCGTTACGTCAATGGATTAACATCGAAAAACCTCAGACTTGGATTGAAACAAATGCACGTAAGGTTTTAAAAAACAAACCCTGTTCGGTCGTTGTTGTTGACCGTAACGATAAGGGAACACCCTACCTTTTAAACATCGACAGCGACAGATTAGTTGACGCAATCGTTAAGGACGACGGAAGTCTTGAATATGTTGTATTTATACACTCAATCAATACCAACCCGGACGACGAAACGGAGCAGTTTATTAATTACGCTGTTTATGACGACAATCACTATCGAGTTATAAGTAAAAGTTCAAAATCCGGAGTATTAACCGAAATTAAAAAGGTTGTTCATAACTTGGGGTATTGTCCTGCGAAAATGTTTATTACATCGAAATCAAATGAAAAAAACCCTTTTAAACGTCGTGTCGCTTTTGGTTCGGCAAAATCCAAACTTGAGGACTGGACAATATTCGATATATTCCGAAATTATACTGATCATTACGTGCCATTTCCTGTAACGGAAGCACCAAAGAAAAAGTGTGCCAATAACGGATGTCGTGACGGTAAGGTATCGGAAGAGGAAATAATCGACCCAATAAAAGGAACTAAACGCATAAAATGGTCAACTTGTCCTGTATGCGAGGGCAAAGACCCATCAAGCCTTATCGGTCCGGGTACTCATATCGGAATTAAACTTCAATCCGACAAAACGAAGGAGGACGGTTCCGGAAAATTCAAAATGCACTTCCCGGAAACGGATAAAATGAAATACATCCCGGGAAAATTGGATGACTTAGAGTTGGAAATCCGATATAAAACGGTGGGGGTTTCAAACGTACTATCGAACGAGGCAGTTAATGAATTGCAAGTAAAAGGTTCGTTTGCGTCAATGGAAAGTATTTTGATGCGTAACAAACTCGAATTTGATATTTTGTATAAATGGATAATAAAAACCGTTTCGCAATTATTCTATAAAAACGTGGAAATTCAGATTGAAGCGAATTTTGGAACTGAGTGGTATTTGGTAAGCGAGGAAAATTTACAAAAGGTTTTCGATAATGCAAAAAAAATCGGATTACCGAAGTCGGAACAAGTTTTGATATACGAACAATTGATTGACACAAAGTATAAAGGAAATACGTCAAAAATAGAACGTCAAAAATTATTATTAGAACTTGACCCATTGCCGTTGTATTCGGAAAAGGAGGCGTTGGAAATGTATCAAAAAAAGGCAATTTCTGAAAAGGTTTTAAACCTTAAAATAAATTTTTATACTTTTGTATCGAGATTTGAGCGTGAAAACATGGTAATTACGGAATTTGGTAAGAACCTTGAACGACACGAAAAGATTAATATAATTAATAATACTTTAAATATTTACAACGATGAAAACATTAAAAGCAAACAATCTGAGCCAAGCGACGGCAGCACTGAAGTCGATTGATGAAGCACTTGTTAAAAAACTAAACGAAAACGTTAAATACGGCGACCGTAAACATTACCATGTTATTTTGGTAAAAATCAAGGAGCGTGTCGGACAAGTTAAAAACGACGTTTCGATTATTGTACAAAAATACACGCCACGTTCATTTGCGAAAGTAAAAAAACAAGTTGCGTTTTTAGGATTTGCACAGGCGATTGTATTACATGACCCAACGCAACTAAAGGAGGAGGACATTGCCGGTTTAACATCGTATGAACAAACTCTAACTATCGAACAAGTTAAAAAAGAACTTGAAGCGAAACACAAAAAAGAAATTGACGACCTTAAAAAGGAAATCAACGAAAAGAAAATAAAAGCGAAAAACACGCCAATTGATGAGGGCGATAAACCGTTTGATGTTGAAACAGCAGTAAAGGCTGATTTAGTAGAGTTTGCAAAAACAAATGAAATCGACTTAAAGGAAGCGAGGTTGGTTGACGAAATTCGCACCGTTGTTTCGGAATGGATAAAGGAAAACCCGGCTCCACCGATTGTTACCGAATAAATAAATTAATTAAATTATTAACCCATTAAAAGAGAAAAAAATGGATTTAGCAGAAATTACAGCAGCACTTGAAGGAAACGCCGAATTATTAACAGGTGTTACTTCGTATATTATCGACACGGACAAGGGAAATGAAGTAATCAGAAACAAAGCCGAAACAATCTTTAAGGGTCGTATATCGGACGAAATAAGTGGCGTTCATAGTCAATACGACAATGATGCCTTTGAAATATTGGGCGAAAAACCAAAGGTACTTGAGGACGGAAAAAAACAGAAAACGTATGATTTTCTTAAGGAACGATTAACGGAATTAAAAACGTTACGAACTCAAAAGAATGATTTAAACGTTGATGCTCAAATAATCAAATTGAATGCCGAAATTGAAACCTTGAAAAAGGACGGTGGAGGTTCGCATTGGGAAAAAACCTTTAATGCCGAACACGAAAAATGGAAAGCCGAAAGAGAAGGTTATCTTGAAACCATTAAAAACGCCAACACAAACAATGCTGAGTTCCGAAAAACTTCGGATATTGAACAAGGGTTGCGAGGGTTGAAATTTAATGAGGACATACCGGAAAGTGCAAGAAAGGCAGTTGTTGACGCAACGGTTAAAAATTTAATTGCCAATTCTAAAATCGAAAACAACCAAATACTTTATTTGGACGACAAGGGAGTTATACTTTACGATGCCGAAAGCAAACCACAAACTGCGAACGGTATATTGAAAACCTTATTGAAGGATATTATTAAAAATGAAAATACAGACGGAGGAGGTGGTGCTCCGACAACAGTAACTGGGTCGATAGAAATAACAAGGGTCGAAGGGAAAGACGACATCGAAAAACTTGTATTACCGGACGGTTCGTTTAAGTCAAAATTAGAATTTCAACAAAAAGCAGAAGAGGCGTTGTTGAAATCTGGCGTAACAAGAAACGACACCCAACGTTGGAACAAGTTAATAAACGATGCTTATAAAAGACACAGTGTTGACAAATTGCCACGAAGTTAAAATGATTATTAATTATTAAATTCTATTATTATGGCTGGATTAGCAGCAACTTATTTGCAAGATATTAGAGCACAATACCCTTCGAACCTTGACCGTGACGAACACCGTCGCACAAGACATGGATTATTGACTGCCGTTATCGAAATGACCAACTCGGCAAACTCGGTGGTTTCATCGGATTTACGAACAAAAGCAGCGACAAGTCAAGCGAGAAACCTTGACATCCCTGTTATGAAAAAGGGAAGTGTAACCATTAAAAACGTCCGTTCATGCGATATTGCGTGTGGAAATTCCGAAAGCGACATGGTTCGTGTAGTTTGGAAAACGGCTGTTGTTGATGTTTGTATGGTTCCGGGACAATACGAAAAAAATAAAATCGGATATACTGCTGATTTTGCGAAAAAAATCAATGAGCGTGTTGAGGCGATTAAGTGGCAACTTGAGGCTGATATTGATACGACTTTGGACACGGTTAAAAACCAAGTGTACAATTCGCCAATAGCAAATGACAAGTACACTCCTGTCGGCGATGCTTTGCAAGTATTACCAATAGACCGTGAATTGTTTTTTAACGATTTAGACCCTATTAATTTTGAGGACGATTTTTATGACGAAAATCTTTTTGTAATTGGTTCTCCTGCATTAATGTCGAGCGTTCGTCATTATATCAATCAAGGAGCAGGAAACGACGAAAACTTGGCGTACCAGTTCAATGGTAAGCAATTCACGTTTTCAAACCGTATTTCTGTAACACCGGGAAGTTTAGCGACAGGGTATATTATGCCTAATGGTTCAATCGGAATATTGACGAGAGTTGATGTTGACGCAAGAATGAACGCAAGTTCTTCAGACGGAACTGAATGGAGCGAGGACACGTTACCGGGCTTACCGTTTACGGTTGGGGTTCAGTACAAATCGAAATGTGACGATCAAAGCGTACTTAACGGTGCAGGATTGGGTCACTTGAAAGCGACGAAAGTTGAGCATTTTCAAATTTCGTTTGATTACGCAATCGTAACTCCGTACAGTTCGGATATTGCAACCGACTCGGTGGCAATTAGAAAATTCGACTTCAAAGCGTAAGTTTTAAAGTAACTATTAATTTTAAACGCCTTATCTCGGTTGAGGTAAGGCGTTTTTTTATACAAAAAAGATGTTCAGAGCAGAAATAATAATACCAAAATACAAGAGATTAATCGGTTGGCGACCACACCACGATACGACCGAAATTGATATTGCACCGTTGTTGTCGGAAACGGAAAGTGGCGAATACTACAAACACCCTGCTTTGCGTTTGGATATAATCAAGGCAACGCTTCCGGAAAACCGAGAACTTGACGAATATTTGGAAACAACGGAAAAAGATGCAATAGTTGAAATATTTAACGATTTGCTTCAATATCGCCAAGTGAACCAATACGGAAAAACCTTATTAAAACAATCGCAACTTTTAAACCGATACGGATTTTTGAATGATAAGATTGTAAACGAAAACAGATTTGTCGGTTTTCAAATTAGATTACATACTGCGAGTGGAATACAAGCCGTAATTAATCAAATCGGACTTCAATTTGCTACTGTTGAAACTTTTAAATTGTATTTATTTCATACGTCAAAAACTGAACCGTTGAAAGTTATCGACGTAACAACAACAGGAAAGGCTCAGTGGGATTGGCAAACGACTGAATTATTAATGTCGGCTTTTGAATACGACGAATACAATGGAGGGGCGTTTATTTTAGGGTATTACCAAGAAGATTTGACCGGGAATGCAATCAACAACACCGATTTTGACTGGGACAAGGGGGCGTGTCCGTCATGTAACGGAGGAAATTATAATGTTTGGCGTAATATTTCGGAATATTTTACGGTTTATCCTTTGTACGTACCGAATGGAAGTTTTGAAAAGGGTAAAATGTTCGATATGAACGACGCTTTTTATATCAAAAATGAAAGTTACGGTTTGAATTTACGAATGACGACACGTTGCGACTTAACGAGTTTTTTCAATGAAAATCGTTTTGTTTTCAAAAACCTTTTAAAATTGAAGGTAACTTTGACGGTATTAAACGACATGAAGTTTAGCCAACAAATAAACTACATCGAGGAAAACATTAAAATGATGATTATACGTGATTTGGAAGGCGACAAGGAAACGAATGCGACAAATGTTGTATCACAGTATCATAGAGAATTAAAAGCCGTGCAATTCAATATCGGAGGAATAAATGAAAAATGTTTGCCGTGCGAGGGTTCGGCTTATGAGCCAGGTTATGGGGTTGTTTAGCAAACAAATAAAGTTCGTCGATAGTTTGGAACAAACAATGTTCGAAGTATTACGTGCTTCAATAAAAACAAACCACACAATCGTTCAAAATTACATTATCGAACGACAATTGTACGAAAAAGGTATTGATGGGAACGAAAAAAGATTAAAAGGGTACACACGAGCGACAATTCGGTACAAAATCGCTAACAATCAACCTGCCGACCGAACAACGTTAAAAGACAAAGGATATTTCCATGCGTCGATTACCATTGACACGTTCGACGATAGGTTTGAAGTATCGAGCGATGTTGGATATGCGAAGTATTTAATAAAACGGTACAAAAAGGATATAATGAAACCAAGTTTGAATAATATGCGACAATTCTTTGATTTGTATTTTATTCCACAACTTAAAAACAAAATAAATGGTCAATTTACAAGATAAGCCGATTACGGTACAAGCACCGATTGAAATCGAACAGGCGACGAATAATATACGGTTGATGTTGTCGGAGTTGGATTGGGTAAGTCATCCATACCATATCGCACAGCGTTTTTATCGAAAAAAAAACAATAAGGCGTTTTATTACCCGGAAACATACGTGGGAAAATCGGACAAGTCTGGTTATCATAGACTAACACCAGACAATGATTATCACGGTATGTTTTTCTTTTATATTGGCGAGGAACAAAACGACTTCAATGCCAATCAAAACAATTTTTTAAAGTATAACGTTGCAATCATATTTTCGGCAAACCTTGAATTATTAGACAAGGAACGATTGAAGGAGGAATTGTTTACGCAATATTTAATCCGGGATGTTCGACGAAAACTTACTGACGGAATGATTAATTTTGAATTTCAATATAAGATCAAAACAATAACAAGGGATTTAAAAGAAGTTTATCGAGAGTTTGTCCTTGACGACATAGAACAATACAACCGAACACCCATGCAATGCTTCCGAGTTGATTTGGAAGTTACGATACAGGAGGGGTGTAATTACAAACCGTTTATTATAAAACCAATTAAAAAATGATACAATTAATATTCTTTACCGTAACGATAACAATATTTTTCGATTTATTAATTTCAAAATTGAAAGGTTGGGATTGGTTGGCAAAATCAAAAAATAAAACAATTTACAAATTATCGCAGTGCAGTTTCTGTAAATTATTTCATTTGGGATGGGTTTCGTTTGGTTTCTGTTTGTTATTTGATAAAATGGGTATATTGTACGTTTTAATTCCGTTCGTCGTTTCTGGCGTACTAAAATCAATAAATTATGATAGTAGAAATTAAAGGACATAAAATTGAATTATACGACAGTACACAGGACTTGCCGATTTTACGGTTTCAAAAGTTTAATAAATACGTAATGATTGCGAATGAGGTAGGTAATACTTTCGAGGACTACGACCAACGAACAGTCAAGGCGTTGTCGTTTTTGCAAAAGGAAATGGTACCGGAAGCAATACAGGAATTATCAAACCGTCGTCAGACGGTTTTTAATGCTTTTAATGAGTTCAGTCCGAAAAGCAAGGCGTTTGCTGTTTTGATTAAACGAATTGATGGTAAATATTACGATGGTTACTCGCCGGGCGAATTAGATGAGGTTTTAAAACACCTTGACCGTATCGGTTTAAGTTATGTTAATTCAATGGAAACGTTGAACGACGTAAAAAAAAACTCGAAGTGGAACTTCAAATATATTTTCCGACGTATTTTCCAAAGGGAGGAAACATAAACCATACGGTGTTACGAATGAAACGAGTAACCGCCATGATGTCTGGGATAATTAACGAAAAGGATAATGAAAAGGAAGTTTATAAATTAGAAAAGGAAATATTAAGCCAAGACAAGCCGAATATTTGGAATGTTCACACGGAAGGAAATATGGAGCGTATATTGGAGGTCGATTTTCAAAAGTTTGCAATTTCGGTGGTTGAATTGACAGGAATGGATATAAATAAAATAACGACGTTTACTTTTTATGCTTCGGTTGAACATTTGAAGGATAAACACAAAAAACAATAAAATGGATAATATCTTAGTAAAATATAGCGATTACTTCCAAGACGATGGTGGGTTTGACAAAATGCGTTCGGACTTTAAAAATCTTGGCGACGATTTGATAAAAGAAGCGAAACGCATCAAGGACTCCGTTAATATTTTCGATTTAAACAACGCTGAAGGATTGGCAGAATACGAACAACAGGCTGAGCAATTATCTAAAGCGTGGCATGATTTGGAAAAGTCAAAAAGTAACATGGCAAAAGTTGAAAAGCAATTTGTCAAGGAACAAAAGAAAGGCGTAAAAATTACCGAACAATCATTGAAGCGATTGGACGAATTAAATAAAATACTTGGAACTCATAAACAGGCGTTAAAAATTGTTAATTCGGAGGAAAAGAAAGGGAACTTGACGCTGGACCAAGCGAGTAAAAAACGTGGTCGTTTAAATTTGGTAATCAAAGAAACGAACAAAGCGATTAACCTTGAACAAAAGGAAATCACGGAAAGCAACAAACTATCAAGAAAGGAACAAAAGTTGCTGAAAGCGAAGATTACGTTGCAAAAAAAGGAAGCGACGACAATCGAGGAAATACGAGAACGATTAAGTGCTTTGCGATTGGTTGCAAGTCAAGTAAATATAACAACACAGGAGGGTCGTGATACGGTTGCTGCATACAATGCTGAAATTGACGAACTCACGGACACCTTGAGTGATAATTCCGATAAATTCATACAAAATAAAATAAACGTCGGTAATTACGAGGAAAGTATAAAAAACGCCTTAGGGTCCACAGGGTTGTTTTCGACACAAATCGGTGTCTTGGATGATACGTTGAACGGATTACTTAAAATAATGACGTTGAACAAGGAGGAACTTGCGAAAATGGAGGCGGCGTTGGAAGGCAATGCTAAAGGGATAAAGAAATTTGCGATTGCGTTCGGTAAATTGAACAAGGTAATGAAAGCGTCAATTATTGGAATTGTTATTTTATTAATTGCGTCGATTGGTGCTGCATTTTCGCAAGGACGAAAAGGAGCAATCCGGATGCAAAAGGTAATGGAGGGATTTGCGACAACTATAAAAGTATTGACCACAGCATTGAGTCAATTCGGAAGTGGAATTGGTTTTTTGTTTAAAGGAATATTTGGGAGTTTCGTAAAGTTTGGAAATAGTATAAAAATATGGGCTTTAGAAACAAAAAAATTCTTTATTAGTGCCTTTGATAAAATACCCGGAGTAAATAACACAAAGGATATTCAAGAAGTCCAAAAACAAATCAACGAATTAAAAAAGGAACTTGCTGACACGAATGCCGTCAATAATTATTCAAAGGCGTGGAAGTCGTTTGGCAAGGCGTTCAGTGGTAAGAAATTCAAGGCTGTAACTCAAAACATGGCAGCAATCAACGAGCAATTCAAGGTCGCTGATAAAATACGAAATATGCGTGTTGAATTAACTAAACTAAACGCCGAACTTGAGCGTTTAGAATTTCAAGGGTCTGACGCAACACTTGGACTTGTTGAACAAATAGAATTTTCAAATAAGGCACTTGAAAAACGAAAGGAAATTTTAACAAAGGAAAATCTAATAAATAAGGAAAACCTTAAACTTGCTAATCTTAAACTTCAGACTGAATTAACGGCAAACGGAAAAGGAGTTGCTGGTTCCGTAAATTCCGAAGCGTTTACAAAAAACGTTTTAAGTTACGTTACAGAAGCAGGAACTCAAAGTGTTGTTTCGGACGACCTATTGGACGCTGCTCTTGATGCATTGGCTACTTATCAAGAAGGATTAGAAAAAGTAAAACTTTCAACTTTAGAAATCAATAAACAAATCGCCGAGCACGAATTGGATTTGTTCGAGCGTAAATTGGATTCTCAGATTGATTTTATAGACAAGGAAAAAGATTTGTCGGAGCAAATGGTTAATGATATACGGATAAATTACCGTGACCGATTAATTGAGTATAATCGTTTCGTTAAGGTTTTTCAGAAAAACACAAAAGAGGAGTTGGGTAGTATAAATGATATTATTAAAAAACTTGGGAAGGATGTTAATATTGATTTTAAGTATAATCCAGATGGGTCTTTTAAAGTGTTGATAAATGACACTGAATTTGCGATTGAGAATATAAAAGGAATACAAGGAGAGTTACAAAAATTAGAGGTTACCGATAAAATAATAGGACGGTTTAGAGAGGTTGTTGTTGAAACACAAAACGCTGTAAAAGATTTTAGAATACTAAACGGCGAATTGAAGGAAACTGGGCACTTGGTTAATGAATTGAGTTTGAATTTAGGAATTGATAAAAAGGAATTATCGGATTTAAAGGAATTAACGGAAAAAATCAAAGTTTTAAATGCCATCAATCAAAACGGATTAAACGAAAAGGAGCGAAATGCTATTTTAAGCCAATTAGTGAAACTTGAAAAAGAAAAAACTAAAATCATACAGGACGCTGATATTGAACGCAAGAAAAATCGCCTTGCGTCTATTGACGACCAATTGAAACAAACTAAAATTAAAATGATTGACGGTATCGCACAGGAGGTTAAGGTTATCGGCGACGGTTCGGATAAACAGTTGCAATTATTACGTGAACGTGCTGCAATCGAAAAGGATTTGTTGGATAGTTCGACAGCACAATTAATTCAAAGTATTAAGGATAAAAACCAAGCGGCAAAAGACCAATGGGAGAAGTTCCGAAAGGAATTAACGGAAATACTAAACGCTGTATTTGATAAATTGGTTGAAATATCAAACAAGGAGGTTACCAATCAAGAAAAAAAGGTGTCGAAACAAGAAGCAATTGTTGAAAGTCAAAGACGACGTGCTGAAAATGGACTGAGCAATACTTTAGCATTTGAACAAAGGGAAATGGCGAAGCGTGAAGCTGAACTAATTAAACGACAAAAACGACAAGCACAAATAGAAAAACTTCAGTCGTATTGGAACACTTACAATGCCAACTTGAAATCGTTAAAAGAAAATGAAACTTCGACCCACGCAATCTTAAAAACATTAAAAAGTATCGCAGTAATGGAAAGTATTACGGCAGGATTAGCAAGTTTTGGTGACGGTGGTATTACAGGTATTGACGGAATGAAAACAAACGGTCGTGGAATAACACGTGGGCGTTCTCATAACATGAATGGAGGAATATTGGCGTTTCACGAAAATGGCGAAGGATTTTTGAGTAAAAACGAAATGGGTAATATTGGAAACGATAATTTTTATAAATTAAAACACATGGCTTCGTTGGGTGTATTGGATAAAAACTTCTTTTCAGACCAAAATCGCTCGTTTAGTACTTCAATATCAACGGTCGCAATGTATGACTTTAGATTGGTTGCAGCAATGAACGAAGTAACAACGGCGATAAAATCGACACCGTCGCAACAATTGAACGTCCCAGAAGTTGTCGATGGTATTCTAAAATTTACGGAAACCGTTACAAAAGGAAATGTTACTCGACGAAATCATTATAAAATTAGAAAACCAAGATTATGATAATAGGCACAAAAATACGGCACTACATTAACGGACAGGATTTTGGCGAACCAAGAAACTGGCAGGATTTGGAAATTATCATTGATTGGTTGAATAAAAACGAAGCCGTCAATATTAATATTACCGACCTTGAATTTGTTTTGAAAGCAAACAAGCATTTGCAAGAAAGAGTAATGAATGGACTGACAGGAGGAGTTGGAATATTCGAGGGCGAACCCTATCAAATTAAAATAGGCGACCCATCAAACCCAGTCTATGCGTTTGATGGGTATTTAGACTTTACGGAGGAGGCGACAATAATCGGTGGGGAGGAGTTTAAATGTTCATTAAAAAAACGCAAAGGTTCGGATTGGTTGAATGATGTTGCTGATGGGTTCAGTTTTGCTTTTTTAAAGGATAAAGGAATAATAACAAATGGTGATTATATCAAAGTTCCGTATGTTATTAATTACATCCCGGACACGATGCAATTAATCACGTTGGGGCTTTCGTTATTTATGATGACTAAAGAATTAATCGAAAACATACAAAACCTTGCTGACGCAATCGCTGATATAACCGATGCTGCTGTGCCTGTTATTGGAGTCGGAGTTGGTTTTGGGGCTGTTGTCGTTACGGCTTGGGATATTGGTAATTTTATATTAGTTGTTATTAAACTGATTGCACGAATAATTTACATTATTGCGATTATAATTGCAATAAAAAAACTAATCGAATTAATATTTGAGGAATTATTACCGGCTAAACGTTACCATTTGGGTATGAAATTCAAAACGATGTTCGAGCGTAGTTGTCAATATTTAGGTTTAACGTTTCAAACTAACATCGAAGAGTTGGATTGGGTTCATATTCCAAGAAAGGACAGAAAAGGAAGTAAAGATGGGAGTGGAGGTTCCGGGTTTCCGAATAACGACGGTGCAATTTATACGTTCGGCGATTTAATCCGAGTAATGAAGGAAAAATTTAACGCCGATTTTAGAATTATAAACGGAGTTTTTCATTTTGAACGTAAGGACAGTTTTCAAATACCATCAACTTATCAAGTACCAAAATATTTAAACGACCAAGTTCGACTACTTGACAAGGTTAAATTCAACACCGACGAAATGGTGGCGAATTACAACATAAACTGGGCATACGATACCCAAGACCAAAATACACTTGACGACCAAACAGGGCGAGTTTTTCAAGCAATAACAACACCTTTAATTGTTACCGACCAATCACTCGTCAATATTAAAAATTTAGCAGAAATATCAATACCTTTTTCGGTTGGAAAATGCAAAACCGAATTAACAAGGGTCGAGAAGGTTGCAAAATCACTCGGACAATTCGTTGATAATTTAACCGGGATATTCGGAGGAGGAACAAACTTTGCTTCCCAAATTCAGAACCGTATCGGTTCATTATTATTATCAAGTCACTTTTTAACCATTGGAAAAGTAGTTGTAATGAACGGAGCGAAGTTGGTAAATGACCAGCGAAGTATTGTTTCGGCAGAGGCATTATGGAATAATTACCATTTTATTAATAGTTTTGCAGACGTAAACGGAGTGCATAACCAATACTGGCGATTTAGTGAAATTCCGGTACCGATGACTGTTAATGATTTTAGTCAGATATTAGCGAATAATTACGTTACCGATGCTGAAGGAAACGAAGTAATGATTGAAAAAATTATTTATAAACCACAACACGCAACGGCTGTGATTGATATACGAGTAAAAAGAAAATATACTAACAATTTAAAAATAGAATATGTTTAGTAACGAATATCTTAACGAATTAAAAGAATTGGCGAAAACGTCAACACAAAGTGCGAACGCTCAAATGCAACTATTGGACGAAACAATGAATGAAATGTTGAGAAAGGTAGATGATAAGGAAAAACCAAAAATTGAGGAATTGACGGTTGTAATGCGTCGAAGCATTGCGTTGGCAAAACAGGGTAAAACAAAGGCAGCACAGGAAACAATTAAAACATACAGCAATGGGCGTAAAAGTAGTAAAAAGAGCGTATAAAAACCAATTTTACCAACCGACAGACACGACGGATTGGTTACTTGGTAACGTTGGCGATTGGCAACGTTTGGAAGTTGATGTTGAAGTAACTATTGATTTTTATGGGTCGCAACAGGAGTCGGTAACTATCGACGAAATAAATGACTCGTTTAAATTAAACAACGGTAAAAGTTGGCAGGATTACGGATTTGATATTGGCGACAGTGTGGTTTTATCGTATTTAAAAATGGAAGACTCTGACAACAACGGAACTTTTGTTGAAACTCCTGTTGTTTTAAATTTCAATATTGTAAATATTTATACCGATATAATGGAAGTCGATATTGACCTTGACTTTGATATTATTACAATTATTCCAACCGACAGAGGAAATTTTAAAATCAAGGATGTAAAATTTGCTACGATAAAGGAACCGGAAGGGTTGAAGTTTAGATACTCGCATTTGACAAACGAAAGTTATCAATCGGACAATTTGGCATCGTTTATTGACGGAACAACAACGGAATTTTCATTTGCAGGATTACAGGCAATGCCGACAAATGTCAATCAATTAATGAACCCGGACGGTATTCAATCCGGAATGGCAATTGAAAACGTATTTGTTCGTAAATTAACAGGAGGAGGCAATTCAAACGAGGAGGTGTTGGGATTAAACCCACCTGCATCGTTTAGGTTAGAAACAAAGCAATCTAATCCTTTTGGAGGAAATCCGATATATTGGTACAATAAACATGCACGTTCAATTCCTATGAATAGAACAATGGCAAACCCTCAATATCAAAATCCTGTTCAAAATACAATTCCTGTAATAACAGCAGGAAGTTTGTCAGAAAATTATACAACAGGACTTCAAAATGAATGTTTTTTATACGACGCAACAACAGGAGGAACTAAATATTTTGACACAAATGTTTCTTTTAAAATTACCAATACAAACGACAATTCAAGATCCGACAAAGTAAGTCTTATTTTATTACGATATTCGACAGGAAGCTCACTTAATTTCGCACAAAGAATAGAGGTTGCAACTTGGAACAATGCAAATGATTTAGTCGGTCAAACTTTGACTTTTTCCGGAATAATGGAAGCAAATATAAACGCCGGAGATAGTCTTGTTTTGGCGATTGAATACTACCACCCGCCACAAAATAATGTCGGTCGTTGGGTTGATATTCAAGTTTTATCGACAAATGTCCAAGCCTTAGCAAGTGGCTCGGCAGGAGGTAGTGGAGTTCACAAATATAGAATAACAGCCGATTTTATGTTGGCGTCATTATTTGAGCAACCGTCAAACCTTGAAGATTTGGTTGCACCGTCGATTTTATTCAATGCTGGTTCCTTGACGGATAACTTCGAATTAATATTTTACCCGGAGTGGAATAATCCGAACACCGTTATTAAAAATAATCTTGACCATACGGAGCGACTTGGAAATACAGGGTGGTTCAATGAGAATTTTAATGGATTGGATAATAATTTTACAATCGAAAGTATTTTGTATTTCGACGATTTGGGTAATCCACTGAGCGAGTTGGATTATGCAACTCCTGTAAATGTTAAGGTTGTAGTTTCTGGAATTGATAATTTAACCAATTTGTCGGAGTTCGGTTTTGGGTTCGCATGGATACCTCAAGACGAGGACGATTACCGTAATAAAATGACACCGTTCCATCAAAATCTATTAATCAATACAGGGCGAAAATATACTGACGGATTAAACGACAGTTTTAATTTAAACGAGGACGTGGGAACGACAGTTTTTGAAGGTAACAGTTACGGATTACCAAAAATGGACGTACAAGCAACGAGTGGTGTTATGATAACGCAAGGAGGAGCTGAAGTAATCGAATTAAAAGCAAGGTTTGTTCCGAACGCTGATTTTTTCCGATTTTTCGAGAATAAAACGGAAAACGACAGAAAGTATTTATTATGGGTTTCCGTTGCCGACCAACAACAACAAATTAATTTTTCTGATATGGTTAGTCTTTTAGTTGATTATAAGGATATGATTAAAACAATCCCTCCTGCCGGTCCGTTACCGGGAATGACTAATAAATTTATTGAACACCCACAGAACGAGAATGTTGTCGGAGTTGAGAAATATTACGGTTTTATCGAGGACGACGTATTGGCAAGGTTTAACTTTAGTTACGGAGGCGAAAATAAAAAAATACGTTCGTTTACTTTTGGTTATGAGGTTGAAAACTTAGAAACAGGACAAACGTATATTTTAGAAAATTACGCAATAAACGTTTCAAGTTTTCCTGTAAATGCTGACGGTTCGCAAGATTTTAATATTGACGAAATACGAGGGTTTAAATTGGAAAACGGAAACAATAAGAACTGGATCAAATTATCACGAAATCCAAGTGGAAGTCGTCAAGGTTATATTGGTTATTTTGCAACAAAAATTCGCTGGGAGGATTGGTTGCAACGTGACGGAGCACCGTTGGAATTTTACGACAATACAAAATCGCATGACGGTTATCACAATGATTGGATTGATTATTTAAGAGCCGGAGCTGTTGGTTCGCATAAATTTAATTTCTTTATTTTTACTGACGTTGAGGAGGGAGGCGACTTTAAACGACACAAAAATACGTTTGAAATAACGTTTGCCGATTACGACGAAAATTTGAACATTGAAACAGTACATAAATATTACCGTGACTCGGACGATACAGATTTGACAATTGGAACAGACCCGGAAACAGGAAAGCCACTCGGTGTTATTTTAGACAACGAACCGACAAGAATTGAAATAACTTACACAAATTTAACTGAGGACTTTGATCTTGTTAAAATGTACGCAGTCACAACGTTGGAGGTTGATAAAGGGGCAGGCGAAATGGAACACAGACAGTTATCCAGCGTATGGGGTTCGGAAATTGATAATTTTTTAATACCTTTGACCGGTCAAACAAAACTAAAATTCGAGCAATTAGCACCGAATGTTGTCAAAGCAACTTGTTTAATTGACCCAAATAAATTAACCGACGCACTACGATATAAAGTATCTGGTCGGATAGGATGTTTTCCGGAAGGGACAGGGAACCCAACAATAAACGGTAAGTACGAGCCACGATATGAGGCGAAATACGAATAATAAAACATTTTTATCATGGCAGATAACTTAAGAATATTAAAACAAAATCTTGACACAGCAATTGACCCAACAGCAGGAGTTGGCGAAATATTGGCACAAGAACATAACGATGTTTTTACGGAATTTATTAATAAATCTGGAAAGTACACAGGATTTCCTTTTATTAGTAAAAAAGAGGTTTTGAATAATGTATTTAAGCCCGGCTTAATGAGTTGGAATGGAAATGCATTTAATGACACTTCCGATTTCACTATAACTTTTTCAGAAAAAACAGCAGATTTAAACAAATTCGGAATTGTTTTAGATGTTTTATCAAATGGAGCAATAATTCATTTTAAGGATTATGTTGGGCGTTCAGTTATTTTAATATTTAAGAGTTATACAATTGATACGGATGAAGATGGAAATGTGATTTTTAATGTACTTGTAGCAGGTGTTTCGGATAATCCAAATTATACTTATCAAATAAATGAATCTGAGCAGTGTATTATTGAGTTTATTACAAGCAATGTCATTCTAAAAGAATTGATTAATACCAATAAAACAGATATATCTAATTTACAAGCTAATAAGGTTGCTATATCCAGTATAGTCGATAACTTAACATCTTCCTCTACAGAGGCACCTTTATCTGCCAATCAGGGTAAGATATTAAAAGGGCTTATTGATGCTATTAATAACCTTTTAGCGAGTGATGAAGTGAGCTTAGATGAGTTACAAGAAATCGTAGATTTTATACAACAAAACAAAGAGGATTTAAATACTTTGACTATAGGGAATATAGCAGGGTTACAAACAGCACTTAATGATTTGGTAACTGCTATTGATACAAAAGCATATATTGATAGACTTATTGATGGTAAGTATGGTATAACATTAGGTGGTACTGGTACTGGAACTCATTCAAATTGGTATAAGGTTGAAGTTTGGAATTTTACACCAACAAATGTATACGGTAATATTCAGAAAAATTATTCTGTAATAGGGAGGAATAATTATGAATTTATAGTTGATGTTGACATCATTTTTTATAATGGTGTATTTTTAAAAAAACAAGCACAAACTGTAAATTCGCATGGTAATAAGTTTAAACTTGTTTTAGATAAAGATAATGCAAAAGCAACTATTTACTTTCAGAAAAATGGAGACTATGATACGTTCAAAATTATAACAAACTTACAAAATGGTTATGGATATTCTTCTGAAATCTATGGTAGCACAGTTGAGACACTTCAAGCAGAAAGTGCAACAATAGAATATTTAGAAGCTACTAATATAAACACCCAAACAAAGCTGCCTACAAGTCATGATAATGTAGTATTAGTTAGTGATGGTACTACAGGTGATATAAAAGAAGCTTCAATGAGAATAAAACCTAATGGAGACACAGAATTAATAGTAGGTGCTGTAATGACTATAAACGGTCATAAACAGGATTTAAACTGGCATTATGTAGATGAAGCTGGAGAACCTGCTTTTCAAAATAGCTGGGTTGATATTAATACTAACAAAACACGTTTCAGAAAATATCAAACAGGACAAGTAGAGATACAAGGAGAAGTTAAAGATGGAACAACAAAACATATATTCACACTTCCTGTAGGTTACAGACCTGATAGATCATTAAAAATTACAACCAATTATTTGAATGAAGTATGTATGATAGTTATATTAGCTAATGGTGCAGTTTGGTTAACTGAAGGAGATTGGTCAGGTGTACCACAAAGCGCATCTATATCATGTACATTTTACGCACACAACTAATAATAATTAATAAAAACAGAAATAAAATAAATGTGTACTAACGATATAAACATACTTCTTGATTTAGATTTTTCGGCAACGAGTGATGAGGTCAACTGGTCCAGTCCTTTGGCGAATATTGTATTTACTGATAACGGTAAATTAATACTTGAGTCTGATGGTAGCACTGTTGGTTTCAGTCGTAATATTGGAGTTTTAAGTCCAACGAATAATCGCATACGTATTCAATCAAACTTCGAAATCGAAAACACCGACGAGTCTGGTTCAACGGATATGGAGTTGATGTTTCAAATATTAATCGGAACTAATGTAATTTATCAAGGTTGTGCTCCTTTTTCGGAAATCGGTGAGAATACAATAACAGGATATTTTATTGACCGAACGTTTAAATACGATAGTCCAATTATTGCACCAATAACATTAAAAATTATAGCACCTATCGGTTGGGAAAACAAAATATATTTATCTGATTTAAAAGTTTCGGATTTTAATTTTTGTGAGGAAAAAGTACGAACGTATTTTGTAGTCGATAAATTACTTGAGGACAGTTTGACGGCACTCGCAGGTGGTTTGCAATTATTGGAATGGAAAATTGACGGAGTAGAAACATTAACAACCGAATTTTTTAATGAAGTAACCGTTGACGGAACGACAACAAGCACGGCTTGGAGTTATGCACAAGCGAAACTTGACGGAACAGTACGAGATAATATTTTGACACCGTACAATACTTTTAATCCGTTCAGACGTGAGTTTGGATTGCAATATGACAGCAGCACTTGGTATGGAGGACTTCCAACCGGTACCCAAACAGGAAGTGATTACGGCGACGGAATATTGACACTTGGTTTTGAAAAACCGGCAATATTGAACGGAAACCTTGAGGAAAAAAACGGTGCTTTCTTTATTGATATTGATTATACTAAAAGTTTAAAAGTTGTTTTCAATGTTATTTTAAACCAAAATTCAAACAATCTGTTTTTTGAACCGACAACTTACCGTGAATATACGATTGAATGGAACGCCTTAACTTGCGAAAAGAAGTTTTGTTGGAAGGATAAAACAGGAGTTTTGCCACAGCGACAAATCGGACTTCCAGATATTCCTGTTGACGAATGTCGAAACGTTTTAATTGACGGATTTTTGAGTGGATTAACAGGAACGGTATCGAGCGACTTGGTATTTAATCAAGACACTAAAATATTGATGTATTTCGACAATTCCGGGTCTATGAACTCAACCCTTACTCCATTAACAACAATGAAGGACACGTTGCTTCGTCAACGATTACTACCGTTTTACAATAATGACGACGCTCTCTATGATGCAAGTGTTACAATAACAAATCAAAGAAACGAACGAACATTGCAAATGTTAAACATGATGAACCAAGCACCACCTGCTGGAAACGTTGTTGTTTTTGTTTTTCAAGACGAGTCTTATCCGCTTTATCATGGTGCATCGTCATTTGTTCCGAGATCAGGATCGTTTGACCAAGATATGGTTGTATTACGAAACCGTTTAAATAATTTCGCAACAGGATATTATCGAGGAGTTATTTTTCAAGTTGTCGGTGACACTATATTTCCTCAATTAATACAGGCAATAGAAAACGGAACTCCTCCGTACAATGGAATAAACGGATTGTCCGACCGTATCGAGTTCGGATATAACTACAACGTCCAAGACGGAGGAACGCCTCAGTATTATTTGGATTTAATAGTTGCAGCACTTCAAAGTTTAGGTTATGCCGTGTAATTTATTAAATATCGTTTATATCGACACTTCCGAGTTTGGTTGTGCTAATGGTTACGACCCATGTCCAAACAAGGAGCGAACAATATCGTATGCATTGTATGTTGATATTCCGGAACAATTAGAAACACCGGATGAGATTTTTAAGGAGTGTTGCTATAATCATATTGTATTAGCGTCAATCGACAGTAATAATGATTACAAAAACGATTATTCCGGTTATTTCCATAATAGACTAATATCCTCAGAAACGGTCGAGTTTGTTTTAATTGATATGTCGGACGGAACGGAATATATTTTGAACTCAAATGTTTATGGTACTTTTAAAGGATTTGGTACAATTGCCGACTCTCCACAATTATCGACGTTCATTTTAGATTGGAAAAAGGTGCTTGTAGATTTGGGTGAGGGTTCGTATAAGGTTTTAAAAAGAATTAACCTTGTCGGAATTGCTGTTGAACATCAATATTTGGTTTATGACTTATACAATTATTCAACCTCGAGAGCGAATACAACCGTAAGGATTGACGTAACAATGGAAGGATTATTGGAAAAACAAGGGGTCGATTTTACAGGGTCTGAATACAAAACGACACTTCGATTACCCGGATTTTTTGGACGACGTGAACCGAAATGGGAAGAGGATAATTTAATTGATAGGAATTATAATAAACGTCAAATTTCGATGAAGCAAACAAACGAGTATAAGTTCCAAACGAACATGATACCGGATTGCTTAACTTTTGAAATATTTGATTTTATGTTGTTCTCTGACAATATCCGAATGAACGACTACAATTTGAATAATCACACTTATTCGTTTGTTAATTTTCCTGTAAAGTTAGCGAACAATGAAGGAACCGGTTATGCATCAACAACACGAAAAGCAGTTGTAAATTTAGTTTTCAACGACAAAACTGTAAACAATAATAAAAGGAATTATTAATTTTTAAATATTAGAAAAAATGAATGTATTAGTTGAAATTTGGGAAACAATAAATGCTCAGTTGAATTGGGTGCTTATTTTAGGTATTATCGCACTTGGCGAAATAACGAAACGATTATGGACAAGTAAAATCCCTCCGTCGTTTTGGAAGGTGTTAATTGTTACTTTGCCTTTGACGGTGGCTTTTGTTTATTTTACAACAGCCGAACCATTGCCGTCAATTGTAAGTTATTTATTGGCTTATTGGTTATATCCGTTTTTTGTTAAGTGGATTTTAGATAAGTTTAAACTTCGAAATTACGAGGGAAAGAGTGAATTTGTAGGCGACAGACCGGATGACCGTTAAAACAATTAAAATTTTGTTGATTACAACGTTTATCGTTGTTTTTTCAACATACTCCTTTTGGAGCGTTATAAAGGAAACTTACGGTGTCCGGGTATTTTATCCCGGCACCGCTTTGTCGTTTGTAGGATTTACCTACATTATACATCAACTAATTAAAAAAATAGAATGTTCAACAAGGGAAAAAAGGACGTTTTTAATATTTTCAAATATAATTTATTTAAGTTCCGTCAATAATCTGGTTGACGAAATATTTTTTAATCCAACAGTAATAAATATCAACGAATACATGGGATTTATCGTGATAATACTCGTTACTATTTATAATTATAAAAACTATGGGCGAAATGACAGCAACTGAAAAAAAAGAATTTTATAAACGTTTTGATGGATTGGAAAAATCCATTGACAGAATACTTGGTATTTTGGAGAGCGATGACAAAATAAAGGAGCAAGGGCTTGTCGAAAAGGTAAACAGTATGAACCGTAAATTGACGGATTTACTTATACGTGAGAAAGTTTACAAAGCAAAGGCGACAACTTGGGGTGTAATCGGAGGAGCAGTTGGTACTGTTTTATTTTGGTTAGCAAAAATATTAATTACAAAATTCATGATATAATGGAAACGCCAATTGCAATATTTGGAACCGGTCATGGGTTCAACACTCCTGGAAAACGGAGCGATGGGTTTATGGAAAACGAAAAAGTCGTATTAAAAGAAAACTCGGTAAATGAAGCCGTCGGCAATAAATTGTCTTTTTTGTATTGGTATAATAAAGTCGATAGTTACTTTATAACCAACGAATGGCACGACGTACCCTTATCTGAACGAGTTACTCGTGAAAGGCGTATTGCTAAGGAATTAAAACGTTTTGGTCACAAATCGGTTTTTTTATCAATTCACGCCGATGCGTTCCACGTAAAGAATGCTGCAACAGGAGGTCGTTTCTTTTACAAATCTGAAGGTGGTCGTAAAATCGCAGAACATTTGACTGATTATTTAGAAAATAATGGTTACGATTTGAACCTACGACGACCGAAACAAGCAAATTTCAAAATGTTACGTGACACTTCAAGTCCTGCTGTACTTTTTGAAATGGGTTTTATGACAACCAAAAGCGACCTTGAAAAATTAGTGTCCGATGAATTTCGTAATAAAACAGCATTATTGTTATTCGAAGGACTTCAAAAACTTAAAATATGAAAATATCAAACAAAACAATAATAATATTGTCAATTCTCATCGTAGGAATACTTGCGATGTGATTTTTTGCTTTCCGTTCGATTAAAAAAGACTTAAACATTGAAACTGAACAACGTCAGAAACTCGTGGAGGGCTTGAAAGTGCAGAAACGTCAAATAATAGACAGTTTGCAAAATAAGTCGTTAAACGAACTAAAAACGATGCAAACGGATATAAAAAGAATTTCGGCTTATAGTCGTCAATTAATTAAAACACTTGAGAATTATGAAAAACGCCCTAATTATACTATTGATTATGTCGATGCAGTCGATATTATCGCAAGAAGTAACTATAACGGAAAGCGGAGAGACACTATTAAGTCCCGGAAAAACGATTGAAGTTGCAAAGATTATCGAAAACGAAAAAAGACTTAGTGAAAGGGTTGATTTTTTAAATGGAAAATTGAAACGGTTAAACGACTCAATTCAAAAATTAGAAATCAAACTTGTAAAATCGACAAATGAAATAAAAAGGTTGTCGAATATTATAACGGTCCAGCGTGACGATATTAATAAACTTGATGAGCAGGATTTGAAATTGGAAAAGAAAAAACAAAATTTCGGATTGTATTCGTATATCGCCGTCGGTTCAGATTTGGATGCCTTCCGAACGTTCGATGTTGGTATTGCACTTGTAAAATCAAAGGCAATATTTACTTTTTCAATCGACCCAATACTTGACAAAAAACCGATTTACAAAATAGGGGTCGGACTTAAATTTTGGTAAAATTCACAAAGTCAAATAAATAATATTATATTTGCAATCGTAACAACACACTTCTTGGGTTGCGTTTATCGTTTGAAAGGAGTCCACGAACCTTGCCACTTGGCGAGGTTT